>WJFA01003713.1:0-12177 GCA_009870155.1 Pseudobourletiella spinata | reverse complement strand
CATGGTAACCATCATTACCACCTCCATTAGGACTTTGCCGTGGCCTCAACACCATCATTTCTGGGTCAGTGAACTGGCCCCAAGATTGTATATAGCGTTCTTATGGGACTCCGCATTAGTTCAAAGCTATATTGTTCCGCCACATTCCCGCTTTAACTCACTCGGAATGAAAGCCCCCAAGTAATAAAATAATGTAGGCAACTTGAGCCACCGTATGGTACCGTAAAATCTCTTTATTACGGTCTCTTGAGAGGACCAAGATGATTTGACCGTTATAAGAGAGAGCCGTAATAAACATTGTAGATTCCGCATTAGAATGTGTGAGGGGCTGGGTAAAATCGGCCCTTATGGCAATATCAACGTGTTATGCGAGGCCGTTATAACGAGGCCATTACAAAAATATTAACGTGTTATGCGAGGCCGTTATAAAAATATCAACGTGTTACACGAGGCCGTTATAACAATATCAACGTGTCTTGCAAGGCCGTTATAACGAGGTCATTACAAAATTATCAACGTGTTATACGAGGCCGTTATAAAAATATCAACGTGTTACACGAGGCCGTTATAACAATATCAACGTGTCTTGCGAGGCCGTTATAAAAATATCAACGTGTTACACAAGGCCGTTATAAAAATATCAACGTGTTTTGCGAGGCCGCTATAAAAGATCAACGTGTTGTATGAGACCGTTATATCAAGACCATACTTTAACTGTGCACCCCAAGGTTCCGGAACCACAGCTATCGGGCCCGTGTCAAAGCTGTATAAAAGACCGGGCGCTGCCATGGCGGCTCCCGCTTCCTGACATTGAATGACAGCCGCGCCCAGCCCTCCACGGTTCGCCTGGGTTGGCAACAACCGCCTCCGTTGTGAGAACAAAGTGCGGACGCACTTCCACTCCGCTCACCCCTCCAATTCTGGAGCGACTGACATTTAGATGAGTGAGTATTTAACCTTGGGTTCACATCCCACTGACTGAATCCCATGATCATTTCACGATGAGCTACTGCCGAGAATCTCATAAAATTCAAATTACAGTCGTACATTTGTCTTTGGTGCCGCCAGTCGTAGTGAAACGGGTGCTAACTATCTCATCACACTTCCAACATGCGAACAACAACACAGAGATATCAGAGAAGACGGGCGGATTCGTATTCCACCACCACACGACATTCCATCCATCCATTCATCCATCCATATGCACAGAGTAATTAATCCCCCGGCTGGGGATCCTTCTTGAACATGCCTGTTATATGATCAAATAAAACAGGCTCGTATGTACAAGAAGGCGGGAAGGACGGGATTCGGATTTCGCCTGGGAAAAACCCGACTTTGATGTCACCATTGCGCGCGAGCATGAAAGAAAAGGAGTGCCAGTATCGACGGGGCAAGACTCGCCCTTTGTGTACATAACTTTTGGCCTGGTTGGCAGGTGGAAAACGGGGAGACGAAAGGAAAGTTCTTAAGGATCCAAATTTACAATAGAAACTTGTCAGGCTATCTCACATTCAGAAAGACGGGCGCACTGTGAAAAATCCTACAATGTATATGCTGTTACTCACGAATTTTGAACAATTTGAATACACGCAGTGCAGGCTACGCGGGACACACACACAGACAAACGCACACCTGAATAGCGCGGAGCACTTGGGATGAACTCGTGTGTAACCTATTCTAGTCTCAGGCATTATTATCATTCATAAAGATGTCCTCTTTTAGAGGCGCACGGGTGAAATGTCACATCATAAAAAAAAAAGTTGCTCCCACGCATTTGAATTCCACGGTGCACACAAGTTGAGCGCAAGGTTCCTTCCAGCCGGAGAGGACGAAGAAGCTTTTTGGCCAGGGCAGGAAGGAGATACGGCGAGAAAAAGATGGAGGGAGGGCTGCTTACTCCCGCGGGGGGAAGGATCAAAAACATACGACCTTCATCCTCCCTTTGTTTCCACTCGGAGGAACGTGCCGGACTATAAGTTTCAAATTACAATTTCTTATATAAAGTGAGCCCACACGTAGAGGAGCAGGAGGAGGAGTAGCGGCGGCGGCGGCGGCTGCTGCTTCTGTACAGTTGGTGGCCTTACATCACAAAACTTTGCCCGCGGAGTTTCTATCCGTCCTAATATTTGTCTGCTTCCCTTCACTTTGCTACCGTATATATATGTATATAGAGAATATAATATAATGGTGCGAGGCCTTTTTTTATCAACATTATTACCTCAAGGCATTCCCCTTGCCAAAGTATATGGTGGAAGTTGGTGTTGTTGCTGGACTCGGGCGGCTGGAAATGGTAAAGTATGGAGAGGGAAACGAGCTCATCAAAAAGGTAGGACATACTTGGTGCACGACCCTTTATTCTGCTCCCCGTTACACAAACTTTGCTCACAAATTCGCATTTCGTGAGACATTACGCTTGTCAGCTGTCCCCCAAGGGGGCTATCAAGAGGGAGTTGGAATTAACCGTCAAGTGGTGGGATTCCTTGAAAATTTAATCATGCCTCCAATTATTCACGGAATGTTCAACTATTGCTGTTGTTGTTGTTGTTGTTGTCGTGAACCTGTCCGGAGTAGCCGGCGGTAGTTTTCGAAGTAGGCTTGTATAAGCGCAGCTCAACCAAACTCGGGACAGGTCGACCATTGTGTCCAACTTGGGGTTTGAGAGAAACGAGCGAATTAACCACCAAAAACTACTTTCTTGGGATTCCTTGTAACGTGAAAATTGTTAATTGACAGTTGCTGTAATTTGTAGAAAAATGTTACTTTGAAATTCCTGTAAATTTGAGAAAATTTTGTTACGTAAAAACTTGGAGAAATACACTGTGTAATTTAGTGGGTCAATAAATATTAAGTGAAGCCCGTGAACTGTATTGCGTAAATGGACTTTCATTTAGCGGGAGAAGTAATTTTTTAAACTTGCCTCCGGCGACGTTGGATAAGAAATAATAAACTCTCAAAGGCCTTCTTGGAACAAGAAAAAAGGGAACAGAGTGATTGACTTGTTGAGAATTTACCTGAAAAGAACTGAAGTGTGCCGGCGAGCCGGGCCGAGCCAGCGTTGAGGACGTCAGCCACACAGCAGGAGACGGCGGCCGTGAGTCCGACTAGAAGGGACAGCGTCGCGCCTAAACCGGACAGGACCGTCGTTGCTCTCCACCATCCGCTTGGAATTGCCCAGAAACTGGAAGGCATACAAACAAGCTCACCATCAACCATTCACCTCCCATTTATCAAATCATATTTACCGCAGAATTGCCTAGAGGAAAGCGAATGCGCTGACATTTATGGCTTACATGTTGCACATATGGGGTGCGTCCATAGTGGAGTTTGTGTACTCGTAATTTTCTCATGAATTCGAATCCGAATCCGCATTAATGTATTTCCGTGCTCACTTGTTGTCTAATATTTACGTACTAACTAATAATTATGTGTGGGATGAATACCTCATCGCAATTAGCTCAGCAACGTACACGGCAGATATGAATGAAGTACCGGAATGGCGAAAAACTCAATCAGACCTCCGGTTTCTAGGCTTCCCCAAAATATCTTCAACACATTGGGCCGGAAGTATTTATCTTAAAATCTGATACAGAATTTACTCCTCTTCATTTTGACGTGTAAATAATAAAAGCTATATGTGCGTTTCGATACACCAGACCATTCGAGGGAAGGAGTAATGGGCTTGCAGGTATCCACCCTAGGCAACTGTACAGTCTTCCGCACAAACCGCTGCTGGCTGTTTATTTCTTGGACATGCCTATTGGTATACTGGTTTCCTACGCGCATGCACACATAAATTCTGGATTTTCAGTGTGTATCTTAACACTGCGAAGTAGCCATTGTTATTGCTAAGCTAAATCTTATGCTGTAATTCCAGTGTTACAACAAAAGTCCTGAATTACAAAATGGACCACTTACTATGTCGGACGTAGCAGGTCAGCATCAACGACATTAATAAAAATACCGGGATTTTTCAAATGTTTCTTGAAATCTTTCACAGTGCTGGCTTGAAATTTGAATGCCGGACACTTGAACTCAACTTCGCCTCAAACTTGGAAAAGCTACTTATTTACAGAAGTAGCAACGCAACGGGTCCTCAACAGCTTCCTCGTAAATCCACGAGTGAAAATTTCTTCCCTAGAGTGAGTCCTTGTCTGTTTCCCTCAAACAAATTTCAGTGCAAATCCTTGCAAATCGGATTCAAAGGTATGATTCTTCCCCATCATCCGATTACTTGGGTACTTGCAAAATCCCTTTCATTCTACCTCACTCTGACCCGCTCCTGGACTGCTTCACAATAACAACTCCACCTGGGCATCTTCGAGACTCAATGCTAAACCGTGGCGACACATGGGATTGTCCTGTCTTTGCAATCCGAATAACCCGGACGAGGGATAGTAAATCTATTGACAGTCACAGTGGCGTTAGCTCCTCACACCGACGCTCACGGTAACCTTGACTCGTCGGAATAAGGCACACAGCACCTACGGCATACAACCGTGTCTTCCCACCACCAATTTAACTAGCTGAGTAGGCTCGAATTAATTGCTGCTATCACGGCACGGCCTCAAATATTCCAAAATCTTCAGACCTGTCCTTGTCAGCCTCCCTGACTGAGACCCCTTTGAAAAGTTTGCACAAGATTAATGGCCTCCCACAGCGGCCTCCAAGTTTCCACAAGATGAGCCTTCGTGCAGCCTCTAGAAATGGAGAAGCACGCGGAAGTAGAGCTCTTGAAGAGATCTAATTCTGTGTACAGATGGAGAGGCCACCAAAGAGTACAACTCTTCTTCAAGATTCCGGGCTGCTGCTGCGAGTGAAAAGCCTCATTACAATCTTGAGCCTCCTTCATTCCAGCTCTGTAAGGGATCTTTCCTCGACGCTCTCAAGCAAAGGGAACTTGACGGCTGTCTACAGAATTCATAACACACCATCTCCAAAATGCAGAACTGCAGGATCACAACACAGTACAGGTAAAGGGGAATCAGACTCCGTGAGCTGATTCTGAATAGGCAAGGAGAGGCACACACTGCACTTTCCGGTAAATCCCTGGGAAAACAATAACAGTCATCAAGGAAGGATGGGAAGCGAGGGAGTAAAAAATGGCGTTTTGAGTTCAAGAGACCGACCAACTCACCTGGAATAGCGACCACAATCCGAGACGATTTCCAGACTCCCTGAACTCGTCATGCGGGGATAACCGCAGCGGGCGAAACTCCCAAAGCTCGTATCCTTCTCACCCAAAAGTTTACCCTGGATTGAGAAAATTCCACATTAGATTATTTCACACTGGAGAAATTTCTGGGAGAAGGCACATTTCCAAGCCCCGAGGCTCCGTCTATACCTGTGTGAGAGTTCATGAATTTTAAAGGAGTGAGCCGCGGCTCACTGTTTATTTTACGAGCAGTAGTGTTTGAGCAGGTTATTCGGGCACAAAACCATAGATTTCCCAACTACCATAAATTCCATAAGGTCTGCGGGATCAACTCCAGTGTGGCTCTTGCTCAGATGGAGGAGGAGATGAGGAGGGAACCTTCCCAGCCCCCGCCGCTTCGTGGCTAAAGGCAGTTTAGGAAGAAAGGCAAAACTTCCAATTTCACACCCACCCATTATCAACCCTAACAACTACGGCGAGGCTCGTTGCCCTCATATCCCTCTCCACGTTCAATTGGGCTCATCCCAATCCTATGGCAAATGAACCACAGCAGGAGCAGGGTTGGCAAATTCACAATTCCAGTCAGTAGATCCCGGAAAAGATGACGAAATTCCCGAAACTTCCAGAAAACCAGCTGGTTTAAAATTACTGATTCTAGATTGCAGTTTTTTGTATACGATTACAAATGATAGATTTTTGAAAATTACGGTGAGATGGCAATGAGAGACGCTGGGTATTCTTACGAATTGTTTTCAGATCACTAATTTCACATGTTCACTAATTTCACATGTTCACTAATTTCACATGTTCACTAATTTCACAAATTCACACTCCATTCTAATAAATTTTGTCAAAACTAAACTAGATTACGAATTACTCCAAATTATTTTGCGTTTCACATAACATTTAACTTCATGGTATTGTGAGCTTATAAGATTATTATTTTGATAAAAAGACATTTCGAATTGAAGCCTACAGTAAATTCTGTAATCAAGATTAGGTTAATCTTCCCTTTCCGAATGAACACAAATGATGGATCCTTGGCCTACCATACATTCAACCTAATTTCCCTATTGACTTCAATGGAACTTATGTATTCACCGTACATATTCACATTCAATATAAATCATTGGAACATCAACCTGCCGAATTCGTTAATTCAACACTGGCCAACAAAGTTTCAAATTTTCCCGGTTCCCAATCTACCAAACAAACGTGATCAAATTGATACCGTCTCTCACTTTCAATTCAAATCGCTTGATTTTTCGCACAATTATTATTCGGGACATTTTCAAATTTGCCAACCCTGACCTCCTCCACGAGAATTCCCACCCAGTCTCGATGAGCGAGCGGATCCAAAGTCGTGAGCACGAACCACAACACCCGCCTCCAGATCCAGATTACTTCCTCCGAACCCGCTTCCCCGTACAGGATAATGAAAGTGTGAGTGGGAGACAGGAAGTGGATCGACACTTGGAGATGGGACGAACTCAAACTCTGCGGGTATCATACTACTCCCCCGCCCTACTCTGTATAACATTACCAACATTCCAAATTAATGGCAGCAGGACACACCGTGGCTTCTCTCACTTCCTCCACCCCTCAACAACGTCAGTTTGAAGGAATGAAACCAATTTACGACTCCAGTATTTTACTACGAAACTTTCTCCCTTTCCAACGGATGAACCCAGCCATTTAAAATCTATAAAACACTAATAGCACTAGCCAAGCGGATCAACGTCATTCCCACTCTTACCCTTTATTATATACCCGCGCCATTTCAGTCTCTCATGCCATCCAAGGATGCCTCGCAGTTGGCCAGCTTCGGCTCATCCACTCAACGACCAAGGGCGTCTGAAGGCATACCGTATACCGTATAGTCCTACAGCCGGGCCCTATAACAGTGAATAACTGCTCACAGTCAGATCCCACACCTGGATTCCTCCATTTGCTCTCGTAATAACAGTCGCACACGGGTTGGGAGACGGCAAATAAATAAATAATGCATAGAAATTTCCTATCCTATATCCCCGGCCCACCATTATGACACTGACTGAACTTGATCCCAGTAAACTCCCTAGCGCCGCAAGGCGCTTCAAACCACACAGTGTAACTCTAAATTTGAGTCCTCCAATACGAAAATACTAGAAATTTAAAAGCCATTTCAACTCACAGTGAGCCAGGAACTGAACTAAGTCTCTGCGCAAGCTTATGCTGCCATGTGATCAGTCCAGAAGAAGAAGAAGAAGAAGAAGAAGAAGAAGAAGCCCGGCCCAGTCCACATCATTTCTCTAGACTTAAGGAAATTTCCTCCTCAAATTGAAAAGGATAACAAAGGGGTGAGGCGGGGCTTGACTTCCCTTTGAAGCTAAAGAGTTGGCGGGAAAAATCCCTGTAAAATGTTCCAGTAAGGACGGAACAGACTTTTATGGTGGTGGCGACGGTGATGTGGCGTAACAAGGCCGATGTAATTACCTCCTCCCCGCTCCGCACAGCTTCAAAGGGAGCAGAACTGCTGGGCGGGTGGAGAGCCGTGCCGTGACTGCTACTACTTCCCTGTTCACTAAAGCCGCACACGCCCGCCGCCCCCCCCCAAACAACTTTGCTCACGGTCTGCCTCAAGTTCAAATTAAATCGTCAGTCGCATTCTCCTCCTCCACCTCCTTCTCACGGACCTCCACGGAATGTGGAAAAAGCGGACGTGCGAGCTCCTTATTATTAACGGGTAAAATGAACGCTCACTTCTTCTTAACAAGAGTTTTAAAAGTTTAAATGCATTTTAGACTACAAAGCCTGGCGGGGCGGAGATGAGCAACGGGAAGTGGGGGGGGGCGGGTTGGCTGCCAAGTTTTTCACGAGTGCAAAAACTTTTGATAAATAAATGAGAACGGGGGCACTGGCTGGCTGAGTGATCCATCAGAAGCGGCCCAAGTTCTCCTCCATAGTTGCCCAATAATTCCAAAGATTCACGGAGAAAGTCCACCTTGGAGGTATTATTACCCTGGCGGGCACATCGTACACAAAGTTTTCACCATTTCCTAACATGCCATTTCGCAGTATACACCTCAACACGGAACCTGCGGACTCTCTGACGAGAACTCAAAGGGTGGGTGGATCAGTCAAGTGTGATCCACAGTACACTCGCAGGCTGCCAACTTAAATAGATTTACACAACACAGCACCGGATTCCTCCCATAAATCCAGGTCCAGTTACGGCCATTTCATCACTGGCCCACTGCCGTTGGAAATTTTTGGGCGGGAAAGAGGAAGGGGGTACGAACATTGGGGGAAATTTATGAGAAGTTGAAAAACATAAATGGATTCCCGGCCGTCCATTCTCATTCGGAACCTTGTTGTTTCTTCCATGTTTGCTTTACAACAACGTCTTGAGCCATGTAGAACCTAAATTGCTTTATTGCTCAACAAAATGGCGGGAAAAGTGGTCCCTTTTGCCCTTCTCCTCAGGATGTGGATCCCGTATGGGAACATCTGTAAAGATATACGATATCCTCCAATTCCCTCGTGACCCCTACCTCTCTCACGTTGACCCTTTAGAGTTCCGTCCGGGCGCAAGACGGAATTGTTAGTTGGCTGACTTGAGATGGGGGAAGGACATTGCTGGATCCCAAAGTACTTGAGCCACCTCGGAGGGCTCATAATGGCAGGAAAGTCACACTGGGCTAGCCCATATGGAGGACTTGAAGGAACGGACGTATTGCGGTTATGTGCTGGTGGATCTGTAGAGGATTTCAAGCTATGAATCCGTCGTATTTACGCTGTCCGTCTCATAATCTGAATTGTTCTGCTTGCACAGAATGAATACGTGTGTGTGTGTGTGTGTGTTTGTGAGTTTGCGCATGTGTGTGTTAGTTTGTGTTTTTTTGGTGTTTGTATGGGTTTGTGTGCGGATGTGTGTTGTTTTTTTTGTGTTGGTGCGCACGCCTGTTTGCTCCAGTGTGGAAATGTGTGTGGGTATACGTTTCGGTGTGTTGTGTGTGTGTGTGTGTGTGTGTATGTGTGCGTTGGAGTTAAGGTTTTTGCATGATGAAAAAGGAGAAAATTACCACAATGTTCTCGTGGGTGAGCGACAATGCCCATTACAGGAATTGGCAGAAGGCTATGTGGAGTGAATAGGGCCTGGAATGGGGGCATATCCCGGCGCATAACGGGAGTAATATTAGAGCGTTCATCGGAACGAGGGCCATTACCCACACAGTCTCATCACCCTAATGCCACACTGCCCAGAGTGATTCCTCCCGCTCAATTTTCTCCAGGCCAAACAACATAAGCTGGGAAATTGCTAAAAGGCTACGTATATATACATATATATCCTCATGCCACGGAAGAGTGTATACGTACGGCATGGTAGGCTCCTTCCTATGCCTCCTCCATAACCGGGCAAAAATGGCCTCGTTGTCCCGAAGAGAACCCATGGAGGAACACTGCCGGCTCATCATCATCATCATCATCATCATCTCCCCACCACAGTGCAGTCAGTAGTAGTTGCTGGGAGGAAGGGCCGCGGATATGACTTGGCTTTATGAAGTTTACCCAGGCCATAATGCCACACAATAGACATTCACCCGCTATATCCGACTTAACACGGATTTATGTTCAACTACTCCGCTCCAATATTCAAATTTCCCCGGATTTAGACTCACATTACGCGGAGCAGATGGAACAGTGGGGGACTTTACATATCGATTCCCCACAATGAGTTTCACCATGGTCTATTCCAGTGCAATGCAATGAAAATGGACCCATCCCATCATATGGTGAGCTATATGGCATGGACGAGGCTCGCATTCCCATCGCAACCACATAAAACGGACACGTGCCGCGTCCTCCCCACCCGCCTAGCTCTATAAGGGACACGATGAAGTGAGGAAAAAGTATTGGGTCTCATCTTCCATTGTCCTATAGCCTGCCCTTAGTTTTCATTTCTCATCCGCGCGGAATTTATGACTAAAGTTTGCCCTCCCGCAGTAAATTCCCGTTTTTTTCCCTCCGCTTTCGCACGCCCAAGCCCGCCTTTGGGTGTCCACGGGGTCCACCACACGGAAGGTAACGGAGCGGATAGGACAAGTTCAAGCGGCCACCAGCCGCCGCCGCCGCCGCTCCTCAATTCAACAAAGGCTCCCCCAACCCGACGACAGTTTATCCAGCGGACCGGCTGGCTTTTTTAATTTAGCTCAGTAAGTTTTGGGCGTAGGGAAGGAGGGAGCGAGCGACCATTTTGAAATTATGGTTCCAAACTGGAATTGGCTGCCAATAATCCGTCACCCACGAATGGTCCTCCATCTTCCAAGCATCTCTCACAGTGAGCATTGGACCCCAGGGGGTATGGTAGTGGACATCTTTTGCAACTTGAGAAATGGGAATCTGGTAAAAAGAAAAAAAATATCCCGCCAGCCCGCCGATTGAGCCTCCCATGCCTGAAGGTCTACTGGACCCAAACTTTTTTTTAGTTATATCGCAAACGGAGGGTTATCAATATGGCCTTATAGATGTCCATCCATTTCCCAGAGGAGGACAATCTGTTCAGCTTAACAGCTCAAAGACACCCGGCGGGTAAATGAGCACAGACCAAGTCATTTATTGCCACGAGTTATCATCTGGGATCCCCAGGCGGTGGGAACATGTTACAAAAGGCGTGTCCAAAACGACACACTTTTAGACCCACCAACACCATTAGGCATTGAGTAAAGCCTGAACGTGGTGGAGCCTTTTGTTTCCTCCAAACCCGTAAAACCAAAGTTGGTTCTGTGGTTCATCCACCGAACAGCCCGCCGTCTTTTGTACTTTGTTGCTGGAAACCACTCGCGTAAAATACACAATACACACACACACACACACACACAAACATAATGATTCACTCCAGGGTTCATCACCATTACCACCAGCACCACGGGCAATGAGACAGTGGAGCATTTTCTCCGTCAGAACGGAATGTAGTCCACCGTTTATTTTTCAGGATGCGAACAGATGGGAAGGCGCTCCTCATTCCCACCATTTTCTACACCACTCAAACTCTGTTCCCCACTCCTCCCGCCCGCTGTGCCTCAAGAGATTTACTCGAGACGACGGCGTCAACTTGTTGAGATTGTCTTCCGTCCCCGCCTCCGATCCGGGCCAATGACATTAACCACACTTCTAATGGGGGGTCCGGATCGGGGAGCGGCCATCTTTCCTTCCCCCATCAACTTGAACGGATTTTTGGAGGCGCTCTCAATTTTCCAACATGAATGATTTTCTCCATTTCACCGCGAGCACCGTGTGGCAGAGCGGAGGCGGCAGCAGCAGCGGTGGGGTCGGGCGGAACCCTCGACATGTATCGACACTACTCCGCGGAAACGGTCCTCCGAGCATTCACCAGAGCTTTTAAAAGAACTGTTAAGAATGATGGAAAAACTACGTACACATTTACGCACGTATGCACACATAGAGAGTAACACAACACAATACAAAACACACAAAAACACACACACACACACACACACACAAATATTCCCGTGCACAAATAGGAGGAGGAGGAAATAGAGCAGAGAAAAATATCCTTGCCTCCAATCCTCCGTGATGAAAACGGGCTCGGCTTTTGAGACGACGTACGACTTCCCGACCGACAAGGTACACAGACTACCACTCCGCATTTCCTTCACTCCGTCGTCCCGGTTGAATTGCTCCACTTGCACAAGTCGGAGCAGGGACGGTAATGGATCAAGTTCACACATTCACGTCCAACAGCCCATTATTACTTCTCTCCAATATGTTTTCTACGGGGAACACTTTTTATTCCCTTACATTTACTCGAGCAATGGTGTGCTGTGTGTGTGTGTGTGTGTAAAGGGATGTGATAGGATGCCGGAACAGGGGACATATGCATCAAGCGGACAGAGTGTATCTCACATGGAAATCAAACAGGGTGTCCCAAAATGATGTATTCCATTTGTTTCGGGAATAAAATCCAAACTAATCAAGCGAGGACTGTAAACGATGGCTCAAATTAAAGCTGAGTCTTTGGGATT
>WJFA01003712.1:0-12177 GCA_009870155.1 Pseudobourletiella spinata | reverse complement strand
ATCCCCCCATTTCATCAGCGAGGAAGATTCTTCTCCGCCGGGGGGCGCAGGAGTGAGAGCCGCACAAATCACATCCATAGTTCTTCTTAGATCACATAAACATTACTAAACCTATTTAGCTCATAGTAAGTTTCATGATAAGAAGCGCCAGCAGCCATGCACGTACCTGACCACAGGGCGGACGTTTGATGGCTAAACTACAATAATTACAACACTGAACTGTCAATTACTGCGTCCTAATGGCAGCAAAGGTAATTACGCTGTGGACGTACAAAACTCAGACGATTCTAGAATGGAAAAGCACAGCGGGAGATCAGGAGAAGTTGAATGTATATTTGTACATTCAAGTCATACTAGTTTTATCACACCCGTCCTCCCGTTGTATAACAATCAACGCGGATTTCACTGCAGATTTAACTTTTCATTCTCACCCCAGCGTCGCGTCGTAACCAAATCTCTGCCTCACTCAAAATGACATATATGACATGCTGGACCTCATGTATTTTGCATAATTCATCCCCTGATGACTGGCTCAACCAGTGCGGCACAGGATGCAACTCACCCACTATGCTTTTAGTGAGAACTTTGTCGACTTGAAATATCAGAAATAAAGTCAATAAAATGACGAGGATTTATTTTTTCCGTCCATATTTTTAGATTGCCTCTATGGCATTCATGATTCAGGGCAGGGGAGTATAACGGGAGATATAGCTTCCTTTCATGCATGATGTTTGCCATTAACCATGACTAAGGGGTTCATTTCATGATACTCATGAGTATCACTGTCAGCTTTAAGTTGAGTCATTCTGTGGGGTGGACAGTTTCCATTTACAGCGTTCAGGTTTTATGCATTCCTACCATTACTCCCCAGTTTTCTCTTCACTACCCGAGACCGATATATGAGCCGAATGAGCCTGCACGAGTATGACCATCCGGAGGTCATATTATGCAGTGTGGAGCAAAAATCTTCTGTTTGACATGAAATGAAGAGCACCAACTTTTTGTCATGCCGCACTCATTTGAAGTGGTAGTCGACGGCCAGTAAATTCCGTCGTATTCTATACATCTCTATTGCTCCAGCGAAGGCTATGCACAGCTATAGGCGTAACTCAACCTCACAGCCACAGTCTCGCAGACTGTATAAGATGGAAAGGGATCCACAAATGCTCCCGTCGAGTCCTCACGGATAGGGTTGACTGGCCTCCCCACGTGTGCCGGTTACTTAATCCAATTGGCTTCCCGGCTTGACATCTTCATGCGAGCCCAAAGCGCGCTGCGGCTGCAAAGCTGGCCTTTTTATTCAAATGCCACTCCGAAGTCTTAATTTTCTTTTAAAAAAATCTTAAAAATTAAATTCATGCCAAGAATAATTATGTAAAAATAAACTCCATAATATGCAATCTATGCCTGATATCAAGAGTATACTGAACTCACGCAATGCTAAAAGATTTTATCGGATAGCTGGAACCCGTTTCGAAATAAGTCAGTTTTTTAGCTCATGCGAACACAAATGTAACAATATTAATTAAGGAGAGGCCGCCGAGGATGTTTTAATTGTTAAATTTAGCGACCACGGTTTTATTGTACGTGTAAAAGTAATTAGTAACTTTTAATTGAATTGGTTACGAAAATACTTGAAAATGTCCTTTTAGGTAATCGAATTCGATTACCCGTTTTTGTGGCAATGAGTGCGTTTGTTAAACACATGAACACAATACTAATATTAAATCATTGGGTATTCGCGTTGTATAAATCAACACATAAACATCCTTATTTAACGATACAAATTTATCCTAATTTTCCAATGAGTAGATCTGCCACTTTCTGAAGCTGCTGAGCCTCAAGGGAATCTCCCATGCAATGAAGAAGTCATGCTTCCGGAGGAACGCTGCACTGCCCCGATGATGGAAGGACTGTGGTGTGGACTGCGACACGGCAACCCTAGACACAGGCTTACGGGACGGAGCCACGGAGCATAAGGAAACTGCTGGGATGCGCCGTTGTCGTTGCGTAGCAACAGAGGAAGACCCTTAAGACATCAAAGTGTGGAGGCAGACATCCAGTGGAATCCCCCTCGTAGAGATACTGGACGTACATATGAAGTGGGTGCCAGCGCATGTATACGGCCCTGTGTGAGCTGACTGTCAAAGGCTGGGGTTTTGACAACTGTGGAGCGCATTTGATAACGGCTGGCATTCTGGGTATCTGACTCATAGAATCATTATTTGTCAGTGGTGGTGTCGTCCTGCGTGTATATGTCTGTGTGTGTACTAGTATAGTTGACTTCGTAGAAACGCAAAAATTCTGACGAGCGTCAACCGGCAGTTAACGGTGCTCTGTATTCCTGACAACTCAAAGTCAGATTAATTCCTCCTGAGGCGTAAGTTTATTTGAAAAGCACACCCCTCGCTCAAGTCACTTACAGTTGACAGTGAGTTCAGGAGTTGAATAGAATAGTAGGAGCATTTTTTACCAGTACTCTTGCGGCATTTGTCACGAAAGGTCGTGTCCAGCTTGGTCTCTTGTCTCTTTTGTCACGCAGAGAAAAAGCTGTGAGGGAATAGATTAATCATCATTCAACCATTATGGCGGAGAACGGGACCGACACAGTTGCGGAGCAGGTTGAGAAATTGACTGTTCAGAATGAGGCGGAGAAGATTGGGAAACTCGTCGTGAAGAAAGTTCCAGGGCTTGAGGTAAATCTTTTTTTTTTCAAAAAATCTTCCCTTACAACCACTATGTAATTCTATATAAGTATGGTAGTCCCTTTATGCTACTACAAATGGAAATCTAAATTTGAAGTGTTTCATATGTAACAGGAAGTCACGGTTTCATCCCTGTGGCAAGATCAGTCGGTTGTTATCACCTTCTTCAGGCGCTTCGGCTGCGTTTTCTGTCGTCAAGCCGCGAGGGAATTGAGTATTCTGAAGCCTCTGCTGGATAAGCATGGTGTGAAACTTGTGGGTATCGGAATGGACCAAGTTGGCCTCGACGACTTTGTGCAAGGGAAGTACTTTGCTGGAGAACTTTACATTGACCCCACGAAGGAGACTTACAAAGCCTTAGGGTACAAGCGCCTAAGCTACTTCAGTGTCATCACGTCTTTTTTCTCGAAGGCGAGTCGGGAGGCATACAATAAGGTTCGTCTAACATGATCTTCGTGATAAGTCTGGCGTAATTCTTCTCCACGTTTCGGCTCCTCTAATTTTCATACAGTTTAAGAACTCAGTCTAATATTTCTTTTGAACAGAGCAAGCAAGAGCACATTACCGGGAATTTCAAAGGGGACGGCCTCCAGAACGGAGGGACTCTCGTGGTGAAGAAGGATGGCGAGGAGGTCTTGTTGTCATTCAAGGCGGATAATCCAGCAGATCATGTGTCTAACCAGGACATTTTGAATGCTCTTGGAATCACTGACCCCATCCCGGAGGTCAACGGGGAATCCGCTACCAATGGTCATAAGGAAGAGGAGCCGAAAGAGAATGGCGAGGGGAAGGAAGAGGAGAAGATTGAAGGAAAAAATGAAGCTAATGGACCCACTACTAACGAAGAATCTGCTCCTGCCGCCGCTGCAGAGCCTCAAGCCATTGCATCCTAAATGACTCGTCCATTCCACTCCTCCTGCTTTTTTTATTATTATGATGATTATTGTATCTATCTTCTGTCTTTCAGCCTCGTACTGCGGATGGTTCTTTGTCAAGTGACCAGTTGTTGTTCATCTTCCTGTCTTCTTCTTTTTATCGATCTTTGTGCGTGCGTATGTGAATCATGACGTTTCTGTGTGAGTATAGATGTGTGTGTCTCCGTTTGAGTATACGCGTGACGTGTGGGGTTTCGTGGGTTGCCACCAATAATGTATAGCTCAGTCAGGCAGACTTTCGTGATCTATAGGCAAATGACTGACTCAGATATTTGGAGCAAGACTTTGTTGACGAATGGAATTTTATTGTATGGATTTTGAGATACTGAGACAGATACTGACTTGACTGTGGGGAGAATGTTGGATGAAAATTATTGGATGTATCAGTTTTCCTCTGCTCTGCAGTTGGACCTTATTCGAAAATAGATAAGCAACCTTGTAAACATGTTGTTGATTGTTTCCTCACATGCACACGTATGTACTGTAGGATTCCTAGTTGGGTGGAAAAGTTTCCCCCGACGAGGAAAACCTTTGTGGTTATAGTTAACATTGCCGTAATAGTATGATGGTAATATCCATGCCTTCTGTGCTGATTGCCGTTTGTCTTTGGTGTCTGCGTAATAATTTTATGAATTATCAAATGATGGAAAGAATGAATATATATAAGCTTATTCCAGTCATTGTGCAGGCGATTATGATATGTCCGAGCGCGAGTGAGTCAATACTATGACTTGAGAGAGAGAGAGATGGAGATGGAGAGAAAAGTGATTATGAGTAGGCTAAAGTCTGTAATTCTCTATATTTATATGTGTATGCTTAAATTTTTAGGGGCGTTTGTCCTATCAGGTGATGATACACTTACACAGTGAGATTCATCACTCCGAACAAGTTTCTGTATGGCCTAAATGTAAAGTCGTACCTATATGAAAGTGTCATTGGAAGACACTGCATTACTATTGTCTGAATCCAAGTTTTTATTTCCTCTCCCATACCATTCTGAACCTTGAGGTATAGTTTGATTGTATTAGTATTATTAATGTGACGGAAAGCTGGACATATGTATAAGCTTTTTACAGTGGTAGTAATGTCGCTTAAATTTGTATTGGCACAGTTATGGGCAAAATATTATTACTGCAAGCGGAAATCCTACGAGTAAAGTTTCCAGTGCATTAGCAGATTAGATTATAAACTCATTCAAGCTGCCAAATTGACAATTGTAGCAACTATTTGAGGTATCCTCAATTGTCGCCCATGGTACTAATCTCTGAGTCATCATTGTAATCTCTGGGACTGAAAGGAATCAAATGATTCTGCTATAGTGGAAGATCGTACAATTGAATCTTTCAAAGAGAAAATGTAGATGCGTCAGTTTGTTATTTTTCTATCAGTAATATTGTATGCAAAATGTCATTACGACGGTCTGCTGCACAAACCTGTGTGTAACACATGGAACCACTCACAGTCTATGACTGTACTTTGGTGTGATAAGACTTCGCGCACCTCAGTTAAGATCCATAGTATCAGCACTCGCATCATCAGCTTCAGTATGCTCGCAAGTGTTCGTCGCTTCTGTAAAATAGTCTTCTATAGCCTGTACCTCTCGCTGTCGTGTGTACATGCTACATGGGACTAGATCTCTAAAGTTGTAACTCATAAAATGATAAGATCATAAGCTTCATCTATCTCTTTGCCACTTTCTTGGAAACGAATGGACTGATTATAAAGTATATACATATATTTGACTGCTATTTATAAATTGTGGAATGGTCACCCCCAGATTTGAAATTAGAATGGCAGCATTTTTGTTATTCCACTTGAATATATTTTAAGCTCCTGTACGATCAAGTTAATGTGAAATAAAGACTTTTTGTCCTTGATAATTTCTTTGTATTAGATTTCATCGTGGGCTTTGGCTCTTTCAGACAAGATGAGCCAATAGTCATCAATTTCCCCGTTTCTGTACGTAGCATTTCTGGACGGAGAGCTATTGGTGGCATCGTCTTTCTCGACAAATAATTCCGTGCCGTCCTGGGTCGAACTCGCTCATCTGCATGTGTAAAACTTGATAGGTGTAAGCATGGACTTGGTGAGCACCCCAGCATCCTTAGCGAGGCACGGGCCAACGGAGAAAGGATTTTTTTAAAGTTTCCCATGGAAAACCGTACTTTCCCTTGAAGGAGTCGAACTTGAGAACAATGATCCATGAGTCCAGCTCGACATTCATTGCATTTCGTCTGGTGTCCTAATACATTTATCTTTCCCGGCTCAAGTAACCAAGTGAAACGGTCATCTGCAGGAAGATCTCCCGTTTTCAGGTGTTCAGAGTGTAAAATTATTAAACTTGGTTACCGTTGCTGCAGTAGGCTATTCCTGACCTCAGTCCATAGCGACTACGGCCGACTGCGATCTGAGCACCGATTTCATCGCGGATGCATTTGCTAATATTTGGTGAGCTCGAATTCAATCTAACATGCTCACAAATCGGATGAAATTGAGTTCAAATTGTATCAAATGGGTAAGGCGCAAGAAAAGCATAAAAAGCATAATTCATTTTAGACATACGGTCGCTGGGTAAAATCGAAATCTGGCATATTGAAAACCCCGAATCGACTCTTTTTGTGTTTTGAAAAAGTATAAAAATCATAAGGGATGAACAAAAAAGCATAAAAAGCATAAGGGATGAACAAAAAAGCGTAAAAAGCATAAGGGATGAACAAAAAAGCATTAAAAAGCATAAAAAGCATAAAACGCCTACTCGAGGAAGAAAAAGGGCAAAATCGACCAAAATTTCCAAAAATCTTGGCCACTGTTGGCTTATTTGGCCAAAGATTGGAGACAAAGTATGAAATTTTGGCGTTAAAATCGACCTTACCATTTGTAGAGAGTTTACTGCCATGTGAAATCTAGGTCCATTTTGTGTTACCAGGCGCAGTTTGATCTGTGTTTAAGCGAATTATGAGAACTTTGAGAATTTGTTTGATACGAATCTCATTTGGGCCAGTCTATTGGTGCCTGAGATATCGGAGTGAGGCAAAATAACAAGGTGTTTTAACATTACCATAAATAAGATACTTTTTAGCCTGTAACTCCTAAACTCTAGTGCTCACGGGCATATGCAACAGCGCGTTCGAAAGCGCTTTTACTGGCCCTTCAGGCTAGGTGCATCAACATTTTTCCTACCTGAAGCCCCAAATTGGCCACCTGGCACTACTACTTCCATAAAGCCAAAACATTGCAAGGTAGGGGTTCCAACAGTTGCGTACTAGACGAGACTAAAATACTAGGCATAAATTGAATTAGGAGGGGGCGGTGCCTAGTGATTACTGTTCACTGTTACTGGTGTGTGAATTTATTTGGTGCAACGGCGTGCGGTGGGTGGTAATCACAAGGAATAGCCCCCTCCTATTTTAATTTTTGACGATATTGAAACGAACTGTCGTTTTTAGGACTGTCTGAAACCTAGGAAATCACTCAAACTTTTTTGCGCGTAGCGCGTTCTAGGCAATGGGTTACTCCAGAAATAAAAAAAATGCAGATTTTTGGCCAAAAAGTATTATTTTTGTATAAATAATGCATGTATTAGCATTTGGCGTAAAAGCATTAAATAACATAATTGAAAATAAAAAAAGCATAAAAAGCATAACTGAAAGTCCAAAAAAGCATAATTGATGCGCGAAAAAAAGCATAAAACTTTGCGCCTTACAAATGGGTATGTTATGTAGTCAAACAGTTCGCCCTGAAAATTACGACTGGCTAAACATAAGGCATATTCAGACACAGAGCTGCAGCCTAGTCTCTCCTCGCACAAGTCTCAATGTGGCCAGTTACTCGATAGTAATAACACACCTCCTTCCCTTAGCAACAATGGAGAAGATAGTATTCCCTTATTACAAGGGTCTAATAACATGCAAGTAAATGATGTTTGGGAGAAAGTCAGAAGCCAACCCTCACATCCTATACGTTTCCATATAACGCTATAATCTTATTTGAATTCTACAAACAAGTAACGCTTCGCTCAAGTCATAAAAACATGCCATATTATATTTAAAATATCGTTGCGCGGATGATTTCATGGCTGATATGCATCAGCTGATATGTAATACCCTGAAAAATGGAGGAAAAAACAAATGAAACTATGCTTAAAACTGAAATTTTTAGGTGAAAGTCGGACGCCGAGCATAACTTTTCCGCTGGAACGAAGTTCCAACAATTCCTACCCCTTCCTTAATTTTTTTGTAAAATCCATAATTTGTGTAAACAAAAAATTGAAAAACTTGAATTTTTCAAAATTTTACAAGAACTTGACATTACATACAAGAACACAAGAACTGACATTACATACAAGAACACAAGAACTGACATTTTGAAAAAATGAAGTACCCCACATAGGAGAAAGAAATGAACTCCCTCCAACGTTTCCTCCACGCCCAGGTTATTTCCCGACCCTGGAGCTCACTAGTCGTTTAATGCCATAGGACGGGTGCCGATGATGTTACTACCGTTATCGATAGTATATATATATATATTGATTGAACCGAAGTTTATGAATTTTTTAGTACTAGTAATACATATTGAGTTTTGTGCTTAAACACAGCAATGTGGTCACTCCATCAACATAATGTAATGATTATTGAATAGTACTATATTTTTAGTGAATATTTGCTTGCACAGGTAGAGCAATAATAAAACAAGTGGGCGTACGCACTTAAACACAAAAAGCAATATGAATTATAACAAGAAGATTGCATTGCGAATGGGCTGTCATTTCTTTTATACACAAAATTTCATTAAATTATGTCAACAGTTATTATGTTGTGATGATCATTACCACAAATACAAAATCTCATTCATCTCACAGTATATGTGCATTCATTCGAAAGGGATATTTCAAGCGCCGCTTGACCCTTGTCGGGCACATGTGTCATCCGTCCACGTCCTGAACATATTGATACTAATATCAACATCAAGGCAAGAAAAAACGGGGTTTTACTACTCGTCGAGCCATCGTTAATTCAATTTGTTGGAGTTGGTTAGAATATTATTGCCGTGCCGGCTTGGAAGTAACACTAGAAATTGCGAGCAGTGGGAACAGTGCTAGCATATTCACAGTTTCTATTAAATCTAGTTTATTTTAATCTCAGCACCATGAGCGATGCATTATTTTACCACCCTTCAAAAGGTAATTTTGCAGTCATAAGGGTTCTGAAGTTTATCGTGACTTTTGGACAAATAGCACTCTGCTTCCCAACAAATGCATGTCCAAATTCCGTTTCCAATACATGCATTCGAAGGTTTCTCGACCTCACGAATCCCATGCAGCTTATTCCGTTCTTGCTATCAATTTACTCTGTTGTTTTTGCTGTCGACATCAGCATGCAGGAAGTACAATTTGATCCATATGAGACAAGTAAGACCTATCACCTTAGCGATAGCTTGTACCACTATCTGGTACACGTCGCAACCGTAATGGCGGACACAATAATACGAATGACTTCTATCTTCCTCTGCCAAAAGGCTCATAAGTTCGTAACAGATGTCTACAGCTTAATCCTGAATACACAGAAGTGGTTTGACATGGAACCGAGAAAGTTTCTGGTCAGTAAATTTACACTGGGTGCGATAGTCATCGCCATTATAACTATATTCATCGGCGTCTATGTGGTTGTCCAATTAGACATTTCATATTCGGGTGCCTGGATTCAACCCGCTACTACTCCCAGAATCGAGCTCGTGACTCGCATTGCTTTTATACTTATTGATTCAATGCCACCTGTATCTTTTTCGTTCGCTATCATTTTCATAACTGTATTTGGTAATGTTCTCGTACATTTACACAACGAGTATTTGGAATACTTTAAAAGTAATTTTCTGGATAGCTGTCCATTTCATCAGTCATCTTTCCGAAAAGGAACCACAACACCTATGGACATATCGAAAATTCAATCAGATACGCTTATGTTAAATGATTACAAGGTCAAGTTCATAGAATTGCAGGAAATATTTAGCACCTACAATGAAGTTGCTGGGTGCTACTGCCTTGCCCTTATTTTTCAAGCTGCAGTCATTAGCTTTCGCGCCATTGGAGTATTCTCAGGAATTTTCAAAAAGCCTTCTTATAATGAAACTGTTGTTAGTCCCGTTCACTACGTAGTGAGTGTAATTACTCTCGTGCTTCTGACCAATTTCGGGACTTTTATGGAGTCACAGGTAAAGCGTGTAAAACTATTACTGTAATCGGGGTATGTTAAGAGTTTCCGGACGCTTTGTTTTCAGATTGGAACTAAATGTAAGAAACTCAGGAACTACAGTATGACCTTGGAAACGATGAAGGATCCAATGGTTCGTATTTTTGGAAATTGTGTAGTTTTGGATGAAACATTACACGCTAGAGCTACATCAACTCATTCAACTTGGTGCAGGTTAGAAAGGCATTGTCTTGGATAGTAAAATGGCGTTGGAACCTGACTGCATGGAATTTGTTTGATGTGAACAGGCGCCTTCTGATGGCGGTACGTTTTTTATTCATTCAAGTATGTATTGGTTTCCTTTTAGAATATCATTTGTAAATTTTGTTTCACTTTGTTTTAGATCGCGGAGATCATAGTCACCTCTTTTATTTTCGTGTTTCAACTCCGAATGACCGGAAATTAACGTTAAAGGGTGACATGCGAAAACCATAAGTGTCAAACCTGCTCAAGGAGTGTCATGCATGTAGCCACTCGACTGACGAGCCTTATCTGCTGACCTCCTTGCCCTCCGGAGGTCAGAGAAGGACGGACTAGCATTGACTCCGGACCTGCCTATAGGCTCGCAGCGTAACTTTTCTCCCGGACGAATTAGATACCTAATGAATTTCGCACTCATTAGGTGTAGGGAGGTCAAATAAGAATAACATCAGAATTTAAACACTTTGCGTTGCGTTTTTGGCGTTTTTGCTTTAACATGGCACAACTCCATACAGTTGGAGCAACACCATGCTAAAGCATAGTGAGAAGCTAACCCACGTTAAAGCATACAAGGAGGAGCTATCTACGCTAAAACTCACTTAGCTAGCAGCTCCATGCTAAAGGATATGGATCAGCTCACTCTGTGCCCACAAATATATTTGGAAGCCGGAAATAAGCTGTACCCCCGTCCAGGGAAGGTAAAATTTGGATTTCCAACCAACCATCTCCCATTCCACTCCATATTTTCAATTCTATCTAAACCAAGTGCCTGAGATGGAACATGGAACTCGGTGGGTGCTCACTTTTCCCCTCCTTTGCAGGTAGTAGATGTTACAAAGATGTTAATTCTCATGAGTAAATTGGCACGTTTGATTTCCAAAATCGAATTTTGAAATATAAACATTTTGAAGCCAAAATCTAGAGTTTCGATTTGTCATTTTCATATAACTTAACCTACCATAACTTTTATATTCAGACGCAGTCCCACGTGGGCTGGGTTCAAAATAATTTCTGGAAGAGCGAGCGGGATCAGGCCCAATGAAAACAATTTAAAATCGTTGGATATACGCTAGGGAGCTCAATCTAAGAACGGGGTCTGGACGAATTTTTGGATTGGCTCGCAGCCCACACCCTGAACCACTTCTTCGGCGGCACGCAACGAGGGATAAAAAAGAGGTTATCATGCACATGGGTCCGCGGCTTCTTCATCTGCAACGTCACTGTTACCACCGTTACGTTGCACCAAACTCAGTTTTCAATGAGGGGAGTAGGATAGGATACAGGAAGTTGCTTGAATTGAATTACATTTGAAGAGCCTTATCCATAATATACGCCGTGTTCATGCATTTGTTGGAACCGTTTTCGATATAATGCGCTTGAACTTGTTTGCTATTAATCTGGCACAAAGTGGGTTCGAGGAGGTAACAATATCAATAAAATATGGCTAAAAAAATTATATAGGAAAGTTGAAAGAAGTACGACTGACAACGAATAATCAAGCTAGAACTTACCAGTTATATGAACCTCTAAAACAGTATCCTCTTCTTATTTGACCAGAAGTATTTGCATGCTCATTTAAAAATGAATAAAGGAACACTTTATTATAACTCATCCCTTTACAATATTCCTTGATACTTAAGAAGAGGGAAAATTGCAGAATTCCGACAATGAAAGTTAATTGAAATAACAATTGAATATAACTTTATACTTTTTGTTTTGAAACTTTTATTTACCTTAAATTGATTGATTGCATATTGGCATTTTACCACATGGTTTCGTGCTTAAGCCTGCTCAAATAGCTCAACACTCCAAGCGAAAGGGTCACCACCAAACGGAGCGGTCAACACGAAATTCTGTTACGACTATTGACAATTCTGTTACCAAAACTGCACCACGATGCTTGATATTTGTCAAAGGTGCTATATATTTGCAATGATCTCAAAAGTGGAAACTCTTAAAGAAGTACTGTTCCGATTTTTCAACGATCCGGAAAAGCTGTGGCGTACTGGGATGCGAAACAACTTCTGGTTTGCTTATGCTGCATGTGCTATCCCTTTTACAATTAAATTTCACCGTAAGGGGCACTGTGAG
>WJFA01003711.1:0-12179 GCA_009870155.1 Pseudobourletiella spinata | reverse complement strand
AGTAATGCAATTTTAGTGAAAATATTTTTTTACATAAAACCAGTATTTCGTTTTCATTTTTAGAAAACGTAGAGGCGGTTGGGATAGTTTTGTACAGTAAGATTTCGAAACATTCCTTCGATGACCATGTTACCGAGTAATGAACTGAACTGGGAAATCAAAGCGGTTACTTCCGCGGTGTTAAAAAAATTAATCAGTTCTTATCAATTTATTTTACTCAATTTGACTTCGTATGAAATAGATACATTTCTTTATGAAAGTCCAATGAAATTGTTTCGATGGTCGATCAACTCCATAACAGCCATAGAAAGCTATGGCGGGAGCAAGATATCAAAGGGAGGTACATTCATAAGTATAAGCGGGTAAATGTTGGACATCATAAAGATGGCAACTATAATCCCGTAGAGAGAATGACATTCGTGGTCTGGTAGTCCAAATATCCAACGAGAAAATTGTGAACTCAACACTGACCTTTTGATGGCAATTATACTAATTGATAAAGTTATACTTTGTTTCCTTGGATCTCATTTAAATCATATCTTGGTGCAGCTGACCCTATAATAGGTTCAAAAATTAATAATATTAGAAAACATGGAAGTTGACATGACAGATACGTTCCGGGATGAAATGGAAGGTATTGATTGGGAAAGCTCTTTTGAAACGGAAATGAAGATGCCCGAACCTGTAGTTGTTAAGAAAAAGGAAGTTGCAGATCCTGTGGATGTATTTTATGAGAATCAGAACCGATATGTCATCGTGTCCAGACTTACATCCTTCAAAGACAGGTTTTCTGTCTACGTAATGAAGGGAGAAATCTGTGGAAAAGAAGGGAAACTGGAACTGCACGATCTATGGTAAGTCATTTCACATTTTTTGCCTCGTCCAGTGTATTAATTCGTTATGGTTATTATTATTGTCACTTTCCAGGAATCAAGATATCATCCTAGACGCTGGCATGATAGTGAACATCGTTGACGTGGAACCGGATGCAGAAAATACTTTCGTTATAAACCGAAACGGCGGATTTCTGATTGTGGAGCCAGATTTGTTGCTCCCAATCACATCAATCATGAGCCAGATGTGGTGTGAGAGGAAGGCTGCATTCAGTGAAATTTTCAAACTTCCGCGATCCAACTTGGATGCTCTGCGTGGAACCATTGCTCACGACATAATTGGACGGGTAGGTTTATTGATGTTAGATCGTCAAGCTCGATTTAATGGGCAGTTTAAAGTGACACTTGTAAATTGTTGGTCATTTGAATTCCAGGCGATGGTGGATCGAGTGTCGGATCTATGTGCTATAAGTCGGCTGGCGAAGCTCTGCACTAGTTCCTTGGCAATTAAGAATTCAGCTTATGGATGCAAACTTTCTCAGGCGGAACTGGAAAAGTTAACCGAGGAGTTGTTGCCGTTCATTCAAGATTTTTTAACGAATAGGTTCTTTAGGTGTCCCAAAGATCAAGGCGTTCAGTTTTTGGATGTCTGTGATATTGAAGATACATACTGGAATCCAGCTGTTGGTATGAAAGGGAAACTCGACGCTATGGTCAGAGTCAAGTACAAAAACGGGGAAAAGGTATATTTTACAAGTGATTTTGTTGTCTAACTATATTTTACGATTGATGATTCCTTTATCTCCCGATGCAGGTTGTTCCACTAGAGTTCAAGACTGGGCAATTTAGAAATCATGGGAAACAAGTAGTTCGACCCGATCACACGGGGCAGGTTAGCTTGTATACTCTTCTGGTACGTCCCAGATATGGAATCGGTGATTCAGGGTTGCTGCTATATATTCGGTGAGGCTTGCACCCGATCGTGTTGCTTATCAACAGAATATGCGACTGAGGTTTTGTTCTTACAGGGAAAATTTTCTCAAGGAGCACAAAGTTCCACCAATAGAACTTCAACACTTGGTTCATATGCGAAATAGACTGGCTATTAGCACACTCCCACAAGCCGGTCAACTTAAACTGCCTCGGCCGGACGGTGTTGATTTTGATTTCAAATGCGGGCGGTGCGAATACCAGCATATATGTGGAGCAATGCTGATGTAATGCTTTTTTTGAATTTTGAGCTAACTGCGTAACGCAATAAGTTGTTCTTATAGCTATAACTAATGTTACAGGGAAAAACGCACTGAGCTGCTGTCACTCACTGGTACGGAGACAAAACTTCTTGCCGCAGCCTCATATCTACTTCCTGAAGATCTCGACTTTTTTCGCAAGTGGTTTGACGTTATCACATTCGAAATAGAAAATGAAAATAAAGTAGGCACCATGAGTCTACTATGGAAAACAAGGGCGTTTGACAGGTGAATAGCTATGTTGCTTTATGTCGACGTTGTATCTAATCTGTACTCGACCTAATTTGTTCTTAAAATTTATGGTTTTATTCAACTCTAGGGAGAAAAAAGGAATTTGCGTCAGCGGTCTCAAGCTCATGAGCATGTCGCCTTTTGAAGTTTTAGACTCTAACGGGAATCGTTGTTATCAGGTTACGCTAACAAAATCCAGCTTTTCACATTTCATGGGGAAAACCTTGTTTTTGGAGAAGGATCTCATCATACTTAGCACACAGTATGAAGTGTGCATTGCCTACGGGTGTATCGAAACAATCACGGACAACTCACTCACCTTAACAGTTGAAAGGTAGTCTAAAAAATTAATTTACACATTGGATTTTTTATGTGTCGCCACAATTTCAACTTTTATATTTTTCCCAGGCGGCTCAACGAATTATGTCAGCAGCCTCACATTTTATTTTCCATAGACAAGATTGCCAGCGTTGCGGCGCTCCAGCTCCAGTACTCCTATCTATGCAAATTAATGGGAGCCACTGAAGAAGCTCGACGCCTGCGGGATTACATCATTAGAAAGCAAGAAATATAATTTTAGTAGTTGTGCGCATGAGAATCGCTCTAATGTACTTTCGTAACTTTTCAGGACTCCGCCAAAATTTTCAAAATTGAAATTAGAAGATCACGCGAGTGAGTCTTTCCTCCGCCTTTATAATGAGGATCAACAGAAAGTATTTCGGAAGGCACTACAGACCGACAGTTTCTTATTTGTGAAAGGAATGCCAGGAACTGGTTAGTTTTAACTATCCATTCATGTAGCTACAGGTTGTGTAGTCACACCGTATACATATTGTATGTTATCCCCCGTGTTTTAGGAAAAACTGAAACCATCGTGGGATTGCTTCAGATCTTGGTCAAGCAGAAGTTTACAGTTTTGGTAGTGGCGTACACCAAGAACGCCGTGGATAATATTTTAGTACGATACAAAAGATACTGTGAGGATTTTCTTCGCGTCGGTGAGGGTAGTCGATTTTCCCAAGTGGAACTAAAAGACTTTTCTGTGACGGAAATAGCCAAACGTGCTCGTGATCTCGACGAATTGACCAGGGAATACAATATGAGGGTAAATAAAACTAATGGAACTAGATGTCTATCATGTAAAGAATTTCAATGCAAGAATGTATGCATCACTGTTTATTACCAGGCGATTGTCGGTTCCACTCTGCTCAGCCTCAAGCATGAAATTTTCAGCCAGCGAATATTTGACTACTGCATAGTAGATGAAGCAAGTCAGGCACTTCCGCCCAGCGTTCTGGGTTCTCTCATGCTTGCCAGGAAGTATATCATGTTTGGGGACCCAGACCAGTTGCCTGCCATCATCCGCTCAGATCGTGTGAAGTGAGAGGAAATATCTCATGGACTCCAATATAATAATGTACGACAGGGTGAATTAATGTATTTATCTTGTCGAAATTTGAATATGAAAAGGCAGATGAACATTGAAGACAGCATGTTTACTTTGGCCTGTCAACCCGTGAACACAGTGAAATTGAGCATCCAGTACCGCATGAACTCCATTATCATGGATTTGGCTAATAAACTTGTTTATAAGGGTCAAATGAGTTGTGGAGGTGAAGTTCTGAGTGAAAGTTTCCTCGACTTACCCACGAGTGTGCTCAAGAATCATGTGTACCGTCTCCCCAAGAAAATGCAGCGCTGGATTAGCTCCGTCCTGAGTAAAAAACTAATTAAGTCCGTCGTCTTCTTGGAGACATCCTCAATGAATGCCATTGATGAGAAAATTGGGGACACTGTAAGGAACGTACACGAAGCCCAGATAGTCAAATCATGTGTTCAGAGTTTCGTCGAGGTAGCTCATACTCTGCATTCTAATTCAGTCCGTGACAGTCAATTAAGAAATGAAGTCAATAAACTAAAACAAATTTTCAATTTTCAGTGCGGTTGCCAAGGAGCAAACATTGGTGTTATCGCCCCTTTTCGCGGCCAAGTGTCTCACGTCCAGCAGATGTTGGCTGCCATGGGCAATCAGTATGAATCCGTCGAAGTCAACACCGTGGATCAGTATCAAGGCAGAGATAAAGACATAATTATTTGTACCTTTACAAAGAGCAAAACATTCTTCGCTGAGGCTAAACCATTCCATCAAGCTGTTGGAGATGCCGAATCGAAGGTATGGAGCGAATCCCGACAGAGGAATTTGAACCGTGCCACGGATCTCAATAGATATTTAATAAGGGGGCTGATGGTTGTTTTTATGTCTGTGTACACGTTAAAGCTAACAGTGATCAATTGATCTTGTTGCAGCAAAGTATCCTGGATGACATACGAAGACTGAATGTAGCAGTGACGAGGGCGAAGAAGAAGCTAATTATGATTGGCAACGCTAAAACTTTGCAACAGTTCCCTCCATTCCAGAAACTCTTCACACACCTGGAGAATGAGCAACTCGTGATCATGAATTCCGATATTACTGCAGGTGTTTTAGGCGCTTGAGTTAAACTTTTTGAGGAAACAATAACTTTTTGTACCGAACATGCCTCTAAAATTTTATTTCAGTCTTTGACTTAATTTTCATCCTTAGAAGAAGTTTTTTATCATTTTGTACAGTTGTTCATTTCCCCGCCCTGCGCTGGGTTTGAACTGAAGAGACTCATGCGGTCTGAGAATACATGTAATCACATTCTAAATACTAAGAAAAATATGTTTAACCTATTTAAAACTAAAGTTATCCCAAAAGCTCATCTCCGATAGCCCCCGTCATCATCCGTATCTCTCTCAATACCTGACTCATCTTGATCATCCGGTAGGCCCTAGAAATGAATGTCCAATCAGAATATTAGCTTCATTATGACCATGCAAAAGCCGATAGCCACTACCGGTGATGTTGACGGTGTTGATTGCACAAGAAAAGACTAAAGCTTACCGACACATATTCAGCTAACTTTTTCGCGTCTTCTAGCATTGACTCCAGGATCTGGTTTTCACTTTCCAAAATATTTACTTTTTCCTCAAGTTTCTCATTTTCTGCTGCTAAATCTTCAACCATTTTTAGCCTCTTCTCAGCCAGGAGTTTCCAATACTTCTGCGGAGGTTCATCTGTACACAAATTGTGATTCTGAGCCATTTTAAACAACTAAAATGATAATAATAAAATTTGTTCACAAACGAAACTATCGCTTTTAATTGAATACGGTTCTCCCCCCGAAAGTTTCTTACGTCCGTTTTCATACCTCCGGTAACAAGATTGATTTCATCCTTTTCTGGATCCGTCTGAGTGCCAGTTTCTCGTCTAGTGTCTAATTTTCGTTTCGGAGCCACCGGCTTTTTAATGTTGCGTCCACTCGTTACTTTCTTCATGCTGAACTGACTTAATTTTCACTCAATCGAAATATCCGGTATCACTTCGAACTGTCGATAGAAGAACGAATCTGACGCTTTTTTATCACTGAGATTCTGAGAGGTGCCAAGAAATCTTTCACACCGTAGGTTACATCCAAGAAAATCCACTGGTAAACAGGAAAACCAACAGATCGTATTTACTCGTTTGCCTGTATGGAAGTACGACAATTCTGTAATATTGATGAACAAGCCCGTGACGAAGTCTTCTGCGAAGCTGAGTTACAGGTTACAGTGTCCACATGACCTTTAAAACAATGAAGGAACTTCCGTCTAATTGCACACACGTCTACGTCGTATATTTCTTCTACATGACAACTTGACTTCTAAACATAAATTCCGCTCCAAAAAGGCTAGACTCATCCCCAGTTTAAAAAAAAACACATGAGGGTGCATGATAAATATGTAGGCCAGCACTGAGAGCCCCAAGCTGGACTATCCTTACCCATCTGAATATTTGTGAGACATAAAGGTGAAAATATCTTCCGTACCTTCTGATAAAAACTTATTGATAGGCAAATGTATTTTCTTTTCAAAGCCAGCCAGAACACCCCCGAGGAGGTTTAGCCTACGCTGATATCAAGAGGTCGTGCCAGGTAGAAAACTGGCAGTATCCCTCTCAAATATGTGATTTCACAATTGCACTATTACTTTGTAATAATATTACTGTGGGAAACCCCGTGAAACCTAACACACTATTGCACCGAGTTACTTCATTCATCGAGGGCTGAGGGGCAGATGCATACGTGTGTTCCCAGACTGGTACACTCGAAGTCACCAACATAACATTTCACACAGACTTGCATTACTTACAATAACGTGCAGTTACAACTTCCTCAGCATTATATAGTTTATCTTGGTATAAATATATCCACTCTGAGGTTTCTCCGTAATTTTCCTGTACTGAAATATGCCTTTAAATCGATTACATGGAACCAGGATTCTCGTTACAACTCATGGACCAACTGCTACAATTGCGTCAAAATTCATCCCTGTAACCAGCACACGAAGCTCTAAATATAGCAGAGTACGACCCACGCGACAGGGAGTTATCTGCATTTCCATCTTTATGGTCCAAAATATCTTTCCTATGATCCTCGCAATGAGTGACAGATATACTTGAAAGACCTAACAATTTCTATGACCGGACGAAGCAAAACGAAGAACTACTTTCTGTAATGTCATAAACTACAATGGGAAAAAACTGAATCTTAAACAACGTTGCCTATTAACGAATTATTACCTTTTCACGTATCGATAAGTCCCTTTTTCAGCTATATAGATTAGCCGACATATCTTCTGTTCTATAAGGTTCAGTCCGCAGATAGGGGTCCTTAACCATCACGTGTATTCCTGAGCGAAGGTAATATAGACGGACTGGAATATCCATGTGGTTGATTAGAACAGTAGTAATTTTAGCCGTTGCTATTCCCTCCTTAAAGTTCAAACTTAGTCGGTAGGCGGGATTTGAGCCAACTACAGCCAATGAACTTTGTCATTTTTCCCTCCGAACCATTGAAAGCTATAAGTACAGGAGAATGCATCCATGCATTTCAATGAGTACTTGCACAAAGTATTAGCTTTTTTTTTTGCTAGAGCAAGTCTATGCTGTTACATTCTTTTTGAAAATACACAATCTTTGACAATCCCTTGATCGGTCGTCGACTATAGAACCCGATTGATTGGCAATTGGCAAAATAAAAATTTATTGCAAAATAAAACAATAAAAGTCGCACCAGTGTCATGGGCGTCAATGGGAAGGTTTAATCGAATCCACCATCCACCATAATCCAGGGTAAACTATACTGAACTCAAAATGGCTTGCGACGCCATGTACAGCAAGCCCCCGAGTGAAAGCAACCGAGCTGATTGAGAGGATCCGATATAATTTACGAATTTTTGGACTTGTGATAAAAAATATTGCATTATGCTCAATACGTTGGTCTTATTATTATTCTTATTATTTGTGTCTTCCAAGGCTCTGATAATGGCTTGCACAGTAGGAAGGCTCCTATATGGACAGTGAACCCAATATTATTAACATAATCTTTAAGATATTGCTGAGATATTTTGTACATATGTTAAGGAACTACATTTAAGGCAAATTGTTCCATCTAAGCGGAGTTACAACAACTGTGACCTGTGACCCTTTTTATCATCGCACAAAATTTCGTGCCAAAATGTTTGTTTTCTACTAAAATTCAAGCTCGAATGGCGAGGTCATGAATTACAAAATATGCTGTGTAAGTTTAAAGTAAAGTATTATTCATGTGTCTCTGACAAGTTCACAATTAATTCATAGTTCTCATTATCATAAGTAGTTAAGTTACGCAGGTCTTTTTGAATGCGTAACTTTTTTTTTAGAGTAGAAAACAGCTATATTTTGCTCCCACAATAGAGCTCACCGGGGAATAAATCGCAAACTATATGCATATACATGTGACAACATACATTGCTATTTCCCAACCTCACTAAGTACCAGCTAAACACCAAGCGTCAAATCTTATGCAAGTGCATGCGTGAGACGAGACACTGACTGAGAGTAAATAGATTAGACGTATATCCTATGATTTTTCTCGAGAAACCGAACGTGACATGTCACAGTCTTCCGTGCACTTTTTACTCAACCCGCTTCGAGCTCATTTCCTCCGAGATTGTAAAACCTTCAAGGTGTATACCATTCCAAGCATTATCGTTGAGCTGGAAACTCTCTCAACCCTCCTGTTGCATGAGCGGGGGAAGCCTCCCCAAAGTGTTCCTCTCGCGAGCACAAGACGTTCTAGCAAACAACAAGCTTAATTTTCCATGGCCTCCGCGTTGCATCTCACGACTATATGAGCTTTTGCTCACTCCCTTATCGGAATTACTGGTGTACATGCATTCAAACTCCAAGCCATACTGGTTTTAGTAACAAGTATGAAGAGTGAGATCCTCCTACCTTTCAGGGATTTAGTTAGTAGTCATTGCATTGTCCTTCATTCCAAGTATATAGTAATGCGCAAATGAGCTTATTCCTTCCATGTCTCAAAATCTCCACACTTTCGGTCCATTGAGCTCGTCGAGTTTGACCGTATGACGCACCAGCTGTTCATAACGTTGTTGTGTGTGCCTTGGAATCTTATATACTATCTCATTATATGGTTTCTACTGGATCCAAAAACTCCGTCCGTCCGAGCCGAGATTCACAGTTTACAAAAATAAATCGCCTCAATATGTGCGCATCAGTTATACCAATCGTAATGCTGAAGTCAATAGTGCGTATCTATCGGTACCTGACGCGCACATATCAAAGCCCGCCGTCACCTCAGTAATTCTTTATCTTCCACCTAATTTTCTGTATTTAAAACCAGATTGGTTCCAAATTTTGGTAGCCAAGAAAACCTATGCATTTTTTTGTATACAATATATTATACTGCATCAACCCACGTGGATACCGAAGTACAAAATCCCCCCCCCCAAACTCAGGCACAATCCAATTGTTACAACGCTGACATTTGATTATAAACTTACACTGCCAACTTTTAGGAGTTTCGCGGAGAGTCGGGAATCCGACCTACAATCACACAGATGGGATACGGGATTGTAATGAAGTCATTGGGATTTGGCACTGCCTACGATCCGAACTGTTTCATCCGATCCGTCCGATCGGTGGCTATTATCCAATCCATCAGAAACCTTGAATCTCCTCAGCGTCCACGCCTGCCGGGATACATTCGTTCGTAACCGATTACACACGTACTGATACTGATTGATTCCTGTCCCCGCTATGCCAAGAACTTGCGGAAATTGGCGGATTTCTAGGTCACATGTGTTCCTTAATTCATCGCTTATCACATGTTTTCACCAGCTTCAAAAATCCAGTCCGCCACTTTCATGTCAGACATTGCACGACCCTGCTCATATCTCTGTGATACGCGATATACGACCAATGCTTTTCACAGCTAACTAGACACACACACACACACACACAGACTACCCACTGAACATGCCTCACCCACGATCAATTAGAATTTTTACTCGCCTAAATTAGAGCACCAGTCAACTAACCCACTTATCCCTCCGTCTGTCTCCGTCGTCGGTAAGCGCATTTCGGGAGCTTCCCACAGTAATGCTTAGGGAAACGCCTGGAACTGTCATCATATGATGTTTTGATACCTTTATACCTTTTTTGTCAGGGGGTAACAGGCTTAAAACATGGAAAATAGTTTGCTCAAGCAGGACAATAAGGTAGATAGAGGACTCTAAAAGTACCTTACAATAGTATATACTATGTGGCACTTCCCATCATGTATATGCTCAAGTTCAGGGTCTGTCATCCCCGTCGTCGTGCGAGGGAACGCACGATGTATAATAATAGCATAGGAATGGGAGGGAAAGAAGCGCTTGAGGCTCAAGTGCTATCATTATAGGCAATATCGGGAAAGTTGGGTTGTGGTGGGGGGAAAGCAAATGGAAAAAGACCAGGGAATGATTTGGACACATTTTCCCATATGGTAACTACAGGACAGTTGTGAGCCGGGGAAAAGCTTCCTTCGCCCGACTTGATGGCACTGTCAACTACGTGCGAACCAGTGAACTTTCGGAAATCACACAGTCAACTCAATGTCCTCCTACGCTCCTCGTCCGCGCTCCAACGTAATGGGAAGAATTCGCTGAGCCAACCAGCAAATTTGAATTTTATCTCCAAACTCATTCTGTGCCTTTCTTCTGTGGTCTGACCGTATGTGCTGCTAAACGTCTCAGCGTGCTAAGCGCTATCTAGAATCCACTGCCATCCGGCTCATCGCGTGCCTTTTCACAAACCTCCACAAAATAATCCAACTACACCAGCCTCAGGAATTGTTCGGGTAACCATGGTGGTGGTAACCACTGTGATGGTTGTGCATGGCGGAATTTCATTTCTCCAATCCGCTGCTACCACTATATATTAAACGGCACCCGTAGGATATCTCCTAATGGAACTCACTTCCATATTACCTGGGTCGAGCTATCCGGGAACCAGTGACGGGACTAGGCCAATTAAACGCCCATACTAATTTTCTCCATTCATTCTCGTCAGACTTTTCTTCATTTTTCCAAATCCACTCGGTCTGCATTGCCTACTCCTCTACCTACACACACACACACACAAATACATATATACATATATATATATATATATACACTTTTCCCATTAACCCTACGACTTCTCCCACTACCGGTGCCGTGTGATAGCATAACATCCCGTTGAAGCCATTCTCGGTCACTGACGACGACGTTAAACACCTACAAGGAGTCATCCTAGCCGGACACAATGTTCAAGTTAGGCTTCAAGTCCATGGGTGACTATGGGGAGAAACGGGAAAACACGACGGGACACGATCGTTTCTGCACCAGTCGTCAGAAAATTCAACTTCCTCGCTACCGGCGCCGAAGAAATCCGCATAGGAGGACGCAGGCTGAGACCAATCTCGTCTTTGAGCTAACAACTTACTACTCTGGTGACTCCAACTCCGAATCTCCAACAACGGATGGTGGTGGGGGTGGTAGTGATCGTGGACGTGGTAGTCGTAGTGCGGATTTCCCAATGTGTCGCCGAGTGAGTGAAATTCAATGGCCAAATCATACGTTTGACTCCAATCTATCACCTTCGGATAGACCGCCAATATGTCCGCCTGAGCCGGACAATTCCATGTTCCTGGAGAATCACTGTGCGGACCATATCCATCAATTGCCTTGTAGTGGTGAGCTCAATCTTTGCATTTCCTTTTATTCACCTTTTTATTATATATAATAATAATAATAATAATAGCAGCGTACACTTTTACACCCAAGCAGCACTGCACTTCGTTTCCATATAAGCCTGTTAGTGATGACCGCGCCGCGCCGGGATGATGCGATGACAGAGGTTTATTTGTCTGTGTGTTTGTGTGTGTGTGTGTGTGTGTAATAGCAATGTATGTGCCCTTGTCTAGACATTGAAATCGTGCATATCTGTATGCATTAAAATATTTGAGTCCTCTGCCTCCGACTCCGTTACATCCTGCTACATGGTATTCGTTGTTGTGGACGAGGATCGCATCACTACATGTGAGCCCCTGTGCTCTGTGTGTCTGTGCCGTAAGGGGTTCACTCTCTGTCCTCCTGAGATCCGAAGCCTCGGTAGGGCTTGGGCTATTGGCTTGGATTTATGCAAGGGATTTAGATTTTTATGCAAGACTGTACAGGGTGTCCCTAAACTAGATGCCACATTTGTTTCCAATTCATTTCTACAACCCGAACGCCTTGGCGCAGATCAATGACTTTGGTAGTGACCGAAAGCGTAGGCTTTGGGACTTTGTTTGATATAACACTCCTTCAGACCGGCCGGCAGGGTCCAGTGATATGCACTTTGCCAAAAATAACAATGTAGTCAGCTGGCCGATCTGAAAGAGTGTGATGTGTGATATTAGACAGATTCAAACAGATCAAGCCTCAATTTTCGAAG
>WJFA01003710.1:0-12181 GCA_009870155.1 Pseudobourletiella spinata | reverse complement strand
ATTAACGACAGTACACGTGCACAACACCACCATCAATACCCACACAAAAACTCATGAGAAGGGAGGATGCAAGTTCCCTAAATCCTGTTGTCAGGTTTATCTGAGAGTAGGAAGGTACGAAGTATCGCCGATGCACTTGTCATTTTTAACAGTCAACAAAGAAGCAGCACACACACAAACTTTAATTTCGCCTCTAATTTTAGGTGTTGGTTTGGGGCGATGATGATGCCTCAGACCTGAATAGGCAACGAAGTTATGATGATATTGATGATCCAATGCAAAATACGAATAGTAATTGCTTACAAGTGGGAATCAAACAGGTTCAGCTCATTTGTAACTCAATAAAATTGTAAATTGGTTCCTACCAGTTGATGTTGATTTTAAGAAACTTTAATACCTTCTGTATTCTTTTAGACTGTTGCAGGGAGGAAGAGTGCGCTTGCTTTGAGCGACGACAATAATCTGTACTACTGGGGAGTGTTCCGGCGGCATGTAATCAAAATGCCCACTAAGCTCGGCTCAGTTCTCGAGATTGCGGGTTCATGTTTCTCCGATATACTTGCTTTTCGAACGGTCTCCACCGTTTATCTTTGCGGATCTCTCGATGGTGACAGATATCTGGCGAGTCCAAAAGCTATTTGGTGTGCCTCCTCTGACGATGACGACGCCCTTATGTGTTTTACTGAAACTTCGGGACGTCCGCTTGTGCTTGAGTGCAAAAAAGAAAACCCTCTGATGAATGCTCTTGTAGCTTCTCAGGATGACAAGGTAGTTGAGAAAACACTTTGCTTACTATAGTTGTAGATCCCATGGTAGACTTGATTAGAAATTGTCCTGCTTGTACAAGGCTGGAGATGTCAAATTTATCATAGAAGGCCAACTGATCCATGCTCACAAGCTCTTCTTGAAGATGCGATCCGAATACTTCCGCAAAATGTTTGAGGGTAGCTGGCGGGAAAATTCTAATTACTCGTAAAATAATTTTTCATGCATGCATTTGTAAAGGCCGAAGGGTTAGTCGATGAAAGGTTTGTCAATATTTCAGTACCATTCGGATTGAGGATGCAACGTACAGTGTCTTCCGGTCATTCTTGGAGTACTTGCATACGGGCAGGGTTTATCACAAGGGTATTGAGGAAGCCACCGGTTAGTTCCTGCGAAATTTCTCCCTTTTACTTTACCCTGTTCCTGAAAGTGCTTGTTGACTACGGTTAACGGTATTATTTTGTTTCAGAGTTACTTGTACTCTCGGATCGCTACGGAGAGGAAGATTTGCTTCACCGATGTGAAGAACTTCTCAAGCCATTGGTAACCTCAAGAAATGCGTGTGAGCTGTATGAAATGGCAGTTGTTTACAGAGCAAAGGTAATGGTTTGCAACCAAGCAAGGTTTCTGTAGCCGTGGATGTAAAATTTATGCATCGTTGATTGATCCTATCCTGATTCGAAGAGGGTTTCAGCCATTTTTTTCGGGTAGAATCTGACATTTCACAAAGCGAATGGTTATTTTTGTAGGATTTAGAAAAGGCTATCCTGGAATTTATAGCCCCGAATTAATATCCCAATATACTGAGAAATGTGAATGAATGCTGCTTTCGACGCGCCATGTGGGCGGATGGGTGAGTTTGTGCGTATTCTGTGTGCATGTTAGGGCGAAAATAAATGAATTCCGAGGCCATCATGTGATTTACAAAGCTGATGCTGGAAGTAAAAAAGGTGAATGATAGCACTCGATGGCTAAAGTGTGAAATCCGCACCGCGGATTTTATTATTCGTATTTAACACCCTGGTAATTGCTGTTTTTCTCTATACTTCACCCCAGAAGAGTACGAAAACAGTTTGTCTAATTATTTTTGTGAAATATTAGAATGGAGTCTTGGGTCGTTTCGCCAAATACTCCTTGATTCCCGGGGCTCCGTTAACTGATTCATTGAGTTTCTTCAGCCCCGGATAAGCATTCAAAATATTTGGGCGCTCACCTTCCAAGTTTGAAAGGAGATTAACGAGAAGGATGTCGGCGTAGGAGAGTTTCTTTCCAACAAGGAAAGTTCCATTCTTGGATAAAATCTCCTCAAACTTTTTCAAGGAAGCAGGAGCCTTTTCCGAATAGAATTCTGTTTGTAACTTGGCTTTCCTCGTCGCGTCCGCTTCCCAGTTCTTGGTAGAAAAGGCTACGAAAACCATGATACTATAATTGATGCAGGAATTGTAACTTGACCAAGGATGTCTGGAATTACTGTGCCCTTAAATTCACATTTTTACCTTCGTTTAAATCCGAAATGACTCCTACAATCTCTTCAATTTTTATTGCTTCAATTGCGTTAGCACCAGTATATCCGAATTTCTGTGCCACGTACTTCAAAATTACCAAGGATTGCGTCAAGACAAGATCACCTTCTTGCAACACTGGGACTTTGCCAAATGGAGTTGCTATAGAAAATCGGTCAGTTATAAATTATAAATAACAAATAATAAAATATTTTTATCTACTTCTCTAAGTTTACTTGGTTTGATTTTGGGCCATTCGGCCATTTCAATCCTATTGTCGTTGTAGGGCACTTTTGCATGAGCGAGAAGTAGGCGGATGGGCTCGGCGCGTCCTCTCCCATTGAAGTAGGTAAGTTTAATTTGAGACATTTCGAACAATGTGCAATTTTCTGAACACCTCTGGTCGAACTACAACAAACTTCAGCCTCTGCAGTTCTCCTTCAAATGATGATTACTTTTGGAGAAACGAAGAGCTCTTATACATGTCCACAGCTCCTCATTCACCTTGAGCAACGGGTATGCATGATAATACAGGAGGACCAAAAAACTAACAACAAATTATTTAACGCTCTCAGTACCTTCCACATAGCTTGGAAGGACTTAGGTAACGTTATTGCTAAGCTAAGACCTTGCTCAGGCTGTCATGTCCCACTTAAGCTACTGAAGAACAAAATGAGTCAGCCTTTTCTTCTCGTTCTATTTGCTCAAACACCCTTCCATCAGGAGGCCCGCCTACGTTTTCAGATGGACGGGTGTTATATTGTTGATTTTCCACGCATGGCTTCTTTAAAAATATCAGCGTGAAACGTGAAATACCGCTCGGAAAAGGACTTCTTCTACGTTATACGTACCTTGTCATTGTGGCGGACTGTACAAGTCAGACACAAGGAACTACAATGACAACTATAAGGCCAATGTGGCAGTTTTGAGGTCCACTTATGACTAATACACTCTACCGGGCCGCCTCCATGAATGACAAATGTTCGTCTATTTGAAATCAGCATGGATATTTGTGCCGGCGAGCAAAAAAAATTACTGGCTGGCCTGTTCCTCCTACACTGTACTACGCGTTCTTAGAATTAGCGGTACAATTTCGCATTTTACGTGCATTTAATGTAAACATAATTGTGAGTCTTTTTTAGCAAGTTTCAAATTCAAGGGGTTACATGGTTTTGGTGGGAAAAAGTCTTGAAAAGGTGTGTATGCTGTAAGTAAGTATGCATAGTTGGTAGTAACAACCGACTGAACCGTAACAACCGGATAACTTGTGAAGCTATGAGGACGCGGAAAGGGTTACCACTGACTCCTAACATGTACAGACAATGTGACGTTTTTGGTGGTTCCCTCCGGTTAGTTAGCATCGATCACCTCGGCATTTTCGTAGAAACCCGAGCAGGTGCATGAGTAAACTCGTGGGACAAACTCGTCAAGTGTGTAGTGCAATCGATTGCTTAACTCAAGTGACAACCGTGAAAATCCTGAAGACTGGAAGTGCAAAATTGGAATGGCGACTAAGACGGGACACTGCTTGAATACAATAGACTGAAACAGTCAATCCTAGACCGGGTACTGATTCGTTTCCTAAGCAAAGGTTGTATTTTTTCCACTTGGGTTATCCTAATGTTCCCCTCACTACACCGGGCAACATAGCTCGATGCTCAAGTTTCTTCATTTTCCTCCATGTAAAAAGTGAGGGGTTTAAAGAGAAAAATGACGCTTTCCCTACTATCCAATCCTGAGCTGGGTCTGCAAAAATTGAAACCATTCACAAGGTTACCGAACCGGAAGGGCAGAATTTTAGTTCTACATCGGATATTCTGTTCGTAAATAAATTTGACACCCATGACTGAGCTTGCCATTTTCAGTAGCTCTTCTACCAAATGCAGCAAGATATACGAATCCTTTCTCGGAATTGAAAGCAAAAGACACACTCATGTTCATCTACGTAAATAATAGTCATTACGACTAGCATAAATCTGAAGCAGTAATTGATGAATTGCTTACACTGAGAAAAACAGTGTGGTAAAATAATTGGAACTGAAAATTAGTTCATCTTATCCTTACATTCTTTTTTAGTATATTTAACTGTAAAATCAATATCAAGTTTATTTTGAAATACTGAGCTTCGGAGAGAATTTCATAAAATAGGCTCAAATAATATTATTGATTATACTTAAATACTGCATTTCAAAAGTTGCAACAAAGAGACAGAATCCTGCACACTCGTCCATGTGGATCCTATTCCTTCGTAAATTGGGCAACACTTCAAAATATGGGTTACAATTACAACTTCATTTCACATCCGCAGAGTACCCCAGAACAATAACATTGCTGTGGCAAATGCAAATGTCACACTCCATAATTGTATAGCATGCTCCTCCATTAGAATGTCCCATTCTGAAACATTTGTTCAGAATGAAGGATACATCAGAGTGCAAAAAGTACAGCTTACCTCCTTATATGAAGCCACTCACCACTATGTTCACATTCACACAATTCACACACAGCTTTACCGAAGTCATGATTCATGATGTTACAGTGATGCATGCTCAAGCTGTATGCAGTACAAAAAAATCTTGACCAAGGCCAGTTGAGCTCACTCAGTCAGTGAACGGCAATGCTGAGCACTGATTACTACCAAAGGCAACAATGCAGTCCGCGATACAGATTGCTTGATTTTTTGACTGGATAGGGAGATATATAGCTTCAAAGTTTGGACGTACGGAGAGTGACCGCGGCCGGTGTTTCCCCCTCTTCTACAGACTCTCTCTCTACTGAAGAAAAGTTCTGAGTGCTTCCCCGTTATACCCTTAGCAATGGGAGATAGCCGGCAGATGATCGTGCAAGGAAGAGTCAAGTCAATGCACGAAGAGTCAAGCACCTTCACAGCGCAATGCTACACGTGAACTAGCTGTACTACGGCATCTCTTCAAAGAAGAATGGAGGTGCAGACAGATGAAATTCCATTGCTACTGCTACTTCTAAAACTGGGAAAATCTTTGGAGAATGAAGGTAGGTGGCGCAACGTAATCTCACCTCTCTGCTCCAATTGTACTACGTACGATACCTGTGAGGGTACCTGCCGTAAATTCATCGCCCCACGTCCTGCAGGTTGGAGTTGCGACGAGATGAAGAGTCGGTTTTCGATAAGCTCATGCTGTCACTGCCTTGCCTAATCTCTGGAAGACCCAGATCAGGGATTGCGAGATGAATATAAGGGAAGATGATGTGCAAGGAGAAGATTTAATCAACTAGTATGAAATGAAACACCCGATGCTCGAAGTCTAATATGGTGCAGGGTTCAATCCCACTATGCAGAGGCATATCAGGGATATTATAGTGGATGCGGTGCGGGCTGGAGTGATTAAGATATTTTCCAAACACGGAATGGTGTTTACAATGCTGAAATTCAAAATAATAATATCACATCACTAGGTTCCATTGCATGTGCGCATTTGTAATTATTAAACCGTTTATAGTTGAGTTTCTCTGTTCACTGCAATCAAGAATACTTTCGATAATTTAAGGCAGTTTGCCTAATGCCGTTAAGAATCACTCTTTAGAAAGGAGTCTTGGGTCGTTGCGCCAAATACTCTTTGATCCCCGGAGCACCTTTAACAGATTCTGCGAGTTTCGTCAGTCCCGGGTAAGCTTTCAAAAGGTCTGGGCGCCCAGCTTCCACATCGGAAAGGAGATTAACGAGAAATATGTCGGCGTAAGAGAGCTTACTACCAACAAGGAAAGCTCCATTCTTGGACAAAATCTCCTCAAACTTCTTCAAATAAGAAGGAACCTTTTGTTCGTCAAAGTCTGACTGGAGCTTGGCTTTCCTAGTTGCGTCCGCTTCCCATGTCATGGCGACAAATGCTAAATAAGGAAAGGACAGTTGCTACAGGACATTCCTCTACACCTCTCGGCGATCAATTTCAAAAAGAATTAATAAACGCAAGAAAACGTCGTGACCTTCGAGAAAGTCCGAAATGACTCCTACAATCTCTTCAATTTTTATTGCTTCAATTGCGTTGGCACCAGTATATCCGTATTTTTGTGCCACGTACTTCAAAATTACCAAGGATTGCGTCAACACAAGATCACCGTCTTGTAAAAGGGGCAGTTGGCCAAATGGCGTTGCTATGAAAAAAGTTTAAATTAAAGAACTTATATTACTCACCGACTAGATTTTTTACGATTTCCTATTTGTGATATTGGTATTGCTTACATGGTTTGATTTTGGGCCATTCGCTCATTTCAATCCTATCGTCGTTGTAGGAAACCTTTGCATGAGCGAGAAGTAGGCGGACGGGCTCGGCGCGTCCTCTCCCATTGAAATATGTAAGTTTAATTTGAGACATTTCGAGTATTGTGATGTTCACGCAGCAATACTACGGATGGCACAACAACAAACTAAAACTTCAGCGGTTTCCCTTTCAACTGACTATCATAAATGAAAAACGTAGAGCTCTTATACACGTCGGTTGATTCACGTTCACCTTGAGAAACGGGTGATAGCAAAAAACTCGGTCGGAGTGCACATCCACCAAACTCCGACAAGGGGTAATTATAAGCGTCCAGAATCTTCCACAGCTTTCAAGGACTCTGATTAACGTTAGTGAGCTCGAACCTTAGACTTACCTCAGTATTGCACTAGCTACAGAAAATGAGTTTGTATTTTCCTCCTGACTCATCCTCTCCAAAACCCTTCGCTCAGAAATAGCGCACTACGCCCATGCGTTCTAAATTGAGTCAATTCAAAAGGGTGTGGTTTGCAATCTGTCCACAAGAATTTTGTAAAGGCTGAAGTGTGAAAATTTCACGGAGAGGCAATGATATCTTATGCGCATGCCATCAGGGCAGAGGTGGGCAGAATCAGTAGTTCATAGTGCAGTGCTGTACTATCACTTGCACTAGTGCTGATAGTACTATAGTTCATAGTACAAGATCAGACAAATAAAGCATGAACTATTTCCAAATATAACTAGTGCACTTAAAATACATAGTACTACCCAGTCCTGTGAGTAGTTCAGATGAATTTTCCCAGTAGTGCTGAACTTTTTTGCACTATAATTCAAATTTTAACCTGTTTCCGCCGGCGGGAACATATTATTTTCAAATTTTCGCTAGTTCATAGTGCTAGTTCATACAGCTGAACAGTGCATAGTTCTAGTTCAAGAACTTAAGAACTTGCACTATTTGGAGTAGTACAAGTTCACGGGTTTGCACTTAAAATAGTACAGCGCAAGTGCTAGTGCAATCGAAATGCCCACCTCTGCATCAGTGTGTCGACGCTGGTTTCATGTTTGAGAACTGCAGTGAAATCCATTGAGCGGCTTTCAAGCCCAAATGAAGAGGACATAAAGTGACATGCAGTACCTATGCCTATAACACTGAATATTCGGATTAAGGAATATGGAATATATCGGAAGTTTGTTAAATTTTTGGTTTTATTGAATTTTGTAATCTTGTGATTGTAAATTGGCAGGGTAGATATATCACTTTTGGATTTGGACTACAATTCAAATTGTGGCGCCGCTTTCGGCTTTAATAGTAATAGTTAGATGCTTGTCTGTCAATGGGAAGTGCATTTGAGTTGTCGTTCAAGGTTTTCCTTCCAATGTTAATTCCAGAAAGGTAGGAGCGACTCCGAATTAATCACCTTCATTGTCTCCTGTCCAAGTTATCATTGAATGAAATAGGTAGACTTTTGTGGCATGCGGCAAAGATGACCTGTGTTCTGTACATTTGCTTGCAATCTGCATATCAGTTAACCGATTACATTAGATATAAGTGTATGCATCACGTACTTTCACAGTTTTTCCGTGTACGAATGTCCAATTAGCTGTCTTTCGAACTAAGGGTAATTTCATACGAAAACGACATGGTTTTTGTGCATTACGGTGACGGATTTTCGAGTGTTTCCGAAAATACGTACCATGGAGTAATTGAAATTTCACAATGTAGTTCCGGTGACCGTTCATTCTGGCGGTAAATGTGAAATTTTTTAGGCTGCGACGGGAAAAAACACATAACTCTCGAACGCCTCAACCAATTTGAGTCAAATTTGTTTTAAAAGATGCAGAATTAAATTCTCTAGCGTCTTTTTTCAGGGTTTTGTAAAGCACGTCATGGTTTTCTCAAAATTTCAAACCAAAGATCGGAAAACTTCTAAATGAAATTCAAATTAATGACAACAAACCATGTCGTTTTCGTATGAAATAACCCTAATTACTTTTGTTCTCACATGTGCATGTGTGTTGAGCTGTACCTACCTCCGACTGCAGTCTTATTTCGGTAACGTCACACGAAGAGGAAGCCGATCCCCGCTCCAGTAGGCCTTACCTTCTATTTTCGAAATACTTTGGCTGCAGACTTTATCGTTATCACAGTAGCATACGTGGAGAAAAAGGCTGAGTTCAGTTCAAAAAGCATAGTAATAATGCTTCGGATCACGAATGGTCGGGGTCGGGAGGTTTCCCTTTTGTGCCATGGGCTTCCAGGAGTTGCTATAGTCGATAGTACTGCTTCAGTATGGGTTATAAAAGTATATCGTGAAGGGTATAGCGTACTTGCAGGAAGTGGTTGACAATAATTTTGAGGTTTTGACCTACTTCCGGCTGACCGATTCCTCCAATTTCCTAACCCATTCAAGATGAAGATGGGACCTACGGACTCCGCGCACACTAAGACACCCAACCAATCTTACAAACCTGACTAACTGCAGGTTAAAAATAGATTTGAAGCGTAATGCATCTGTAAAACAGCAGGAAAGTCAATGCGAACGAATCGGTGCTCGATCTGCAAATTCATAACCGACTGCGACTGCTGCGCTCACTGGAATACAGCCGACTAGCAAGCGAAACTAATGGGGATGCCAGACAATGTATTTCACCGGTGGACGAGTGAGAGTAAATGGGTAGTTGTTGTGTGGGTCGAGAGTCCGGGCTCTGCTGTCATCCGTTTACTTTTCCTTGGGTTCCGGTCTGGTTGGCCGGTTGAGCCCATATAAAAACTCATTCAAGATGATGACCTCATCTACCGATTGGGTGTGAAAAAAATTCGTAAATGTAGTCAGTATCGTGCAGACAAACAGGACGCACAGACACAACGCACAACCTAATAAGCCTGCCTACTGCAGGTTAATTAAGCTGCTGATACTGTTAACTGCCGATGGAGTGTGGCATATGGTCAACTGAACCAATTGTCGAGGCCTATTACAGTCTCAACGTCAGGGTACGCGTATGCACCTTCGCATATTTTGAGCAGCATTCGACGATGATTTTCTCAGATTGCACTACCACAGAGAATACCTCAGAATAATGGTTTATACACAGGTATGGTTTAGAAGAAATTCGCCCTGTCATTTCATCCTGCCTTTTGTTTCAAAAAAACTTCAGCTGAAATGTTTTAACAAAGAAACTCTTAAAGGCTAGCCACCATTCAAAAGCCATCGTTTTGTCTTATGTCTTTGCGTAACGAAATACAGAAATCAATAGAAAACAAAGGTTAGACAAAATGTTAAAGTCATTACTTCAAAATCTTGGCGAGTGAACATATTTACAAAAATCATTAAGTACAAAGTCCAAGTCTCGGTCTCGTCGAATGCTCAAATTGTGCACATGAAGCGAAGGGCGAATCGTTTCTAAAACCAGCATTTTGAAGCCTTTGCGATTCCATAAAGAGGAAATAACCATCTTTGCTTTCCCTCCTGAGATATTTAAACAATTTTGGCAAGGACATTCGTCTAATGTACAAAGTTTATCATCATAATTCAATTAAATAACATTTTACATTCAAGAAATTACTGGCACACATTAATGCTTTGTGTCTTTCCATTGTAACCTAATGTCCACGATGGGTTCGTCTGTATGGTGAAAGCCATCATTAAAGGATATTTTGCGAAATAGTGAAGACATAATGGTTCAATGGTCAATAAATGTCAATCGGTTTGATTGAGACCTTATTTTCTTCCCGACATCCCGGCTCCCTTCGTCGCTGTCATCCACTCGAACTGCATATTTATATCTGTGTAAAAATTATCCCGATGCAATCCTGAACCTACCTGCAATAGACATACATCGGAAGGAATAAACAAATCGCGAATTTTGAACGGAGCTTGCGTATATTCAATATGCTATCATCCAAAGCATTGGCTAGACTTACCAGTTTCTTCAAAGCTGTCGACATTACCTGGAGTCTACCGTTTGGCTGTACTGTACGCCCGGGGAAACTACGTGTGCGATTTGGTCAGGGTAAAATGAAGAAGTTAGTCCTAGTCCTTACTACTCTCCGTATAGCCGTAAGTTCAGGCTTTGCGAGTTATTGCTTCCTCCAGCAGTTTCTTTGGCATTCAGATATGCAACGAAGCATATCAGCCACTGCCATAGACTTCTTCTTTTCACTAGCCTACCTCCTCGTGATTAATTTCCACTTAAACTTTCTTTGGCGAGGTGAGGAAATGGCCTTGCTACTCAATGAATTAGTGCGACTGGATCAAATCCTGACAGATCTAACACTAAAACAAAAGGGGAAGCGCCATGACCTTGTTCACATAATGGTTACCGTTTTCAATCACGCCATTTTAGCTTACCCCCCAGTTATCCTTTGTCTCTTCCTTATAGACACAACGAACCCCAGATATGAGTATTACATGTTGCCCCAGGGACTGCAGTCACCATTGACTCTCTGCTTATACTGCGTGGATCAAGTCCGCCTTTACACCGTCTGCTGTTCGGCCACAGTATTCTACTGGTACCTCCTCATTATCTACGCACATGTGTTGATACACTGGATGCGGATGTTTCGTTTTGGGTGAAATTATTTGCCTGTTCTTCTGCTTCTTCCTAGAGTTTAGATGCTCGACGTAAAAATTCAATTTGTATTCCCAGCAGAGTCGAGGGTCTCACTATGGAAGTTGCCATTGATTACTACCGGCAGTTCGGGATACTTACGAATCAATTCAACAATTGCTGTGCCGATCTACTATGGCCGAGCCTACAAGTAGCCAACATTGGGATGCAGGTGTTAAGCCTTTTCGTTATGGTAAGTCTCCATGCTTCCATCGCAATGCCAGGATTTCTCCTCTTTCCCATGCTCGCAACCACATGGAGCCTGTTCGAACTCGCTACCTTTCCTTCATTTGGCGCAATCTTTAAGGAATCAACGAAGCTGCTCAGCTCATGGAAACAAGGATTTTCCAGCCTCAAAGACCTTCGACGGAATGTTAGAGCTTTGCAGCTATTAAATTGCAGCGTCGGGCCATTTTTTAAGTTCAGATCGAAGACCGTACTGCATGTTACTAACTTTGTTATAAACTTAACCGTTAGTGTTATTCTTCTGTCAAATGGTTGAGATCACACATGGTTTTGACATGTGGCGTGATCATTAATAGCGCTATCATATAGTGTTGAGAGGTTGTCTTTCGTCCGCTTGTAACAAAATATCCAACGCTAAAGCTAAAGGAGTGACGGATTTTAATCCGGTCGTCCATAAATTATTGTTGCCAATATATCTAACATCACTTAAATTGATTTTCATGGAAATCGGTAATATGCAGGCACATGATGAGGGTTCTGCAGTATAGAGAGGTCAACTTTCATTCTCTACCGAATCCTCGTAGGGTCCAAAAATTAATGCACGGCCATTTATGCTGGAAGCTTCTCGACTCTCATTTCTACAAGAAATATTCTTATAATGTTATTGTTTATTTTTGAGAAGATAACCGTGTTTAAAGCAGTAAATACTATTTTTGTTTTCCTCCAAACGGGAAAAATTGGTAAAATGTGTTGTTTGCATAATTTTGTGTTCATTGTGCTTTTTCGACAAAGTAAAAATGGATTTTGAGGTTTCAAGTTAACGGAATTTACCCAGTCAACTTATGTCTGAAATAATTTATGCTTCTTTATGCTTTTTATGCTTTT
>WJFA01003709.1:0-12182 GCA_009870155.1 Pseudobourletiella spinata | reverse complement strand
CACGTATACAGGCTCATGCACAAACGTGCACACGCACAAAAACATACAGACAAACGTAAACAAACACGCGCAGACTGACATATAGACATAAACTCAGGTACACTGGCGTACGGACACACGCAAATACACTTGCACACATACACATATTCCTCCTAAAACTTGGGGAAATAGAGGGGAAAATGACTTCATACAAGCATTTCCCTTGCATCCAACACGGAAACGGGGTCACGAACAGCATAAGTAATAAAACTTCTCCAGGCAGAGATTAGTCCAAAAATCCTCCGACCGTACTCCTCACGCTCTACCCACTGCAGTTCCTCCAGTTTAATTTTCTCTCCAAGAAAAACATCCCCTTCACTGTCGAGCAATTACTTTTTGCTCGCAAAAAAGCCCACGCAGAACATGAGGACTTGTAAAAACCGTTATTATTACTCTCGTCAAAGCCCACCTTATGAACGCTCACAAGTAATTGAGTGGAATACAGGGAAGGTCAGTGGGGACCCACGCATATACGTGCACACTGTGCGGTGAATTACGGGAGCTGTGAGACTGGGAATAAGCACGGGCAGCCACTCACAAGTCGACAGTAGTAGCGTAACATGCTCCTTATCCGCAACGGAACTGCCACCCCATAAATAACCGTGCGGACGAGTCCAGGCGGACCGGATAATCCTTGTAAGGAAGAAGATTAAAAAAATCATTGCAAATACTCCCACCGCCTCGTTCCCTTACCTCGTCATAATAGTAGCAATAATAAAATTAAAAGTAATCATGATGGTTGCAAACGAGAGTGGGGAAGGCCACTCCTGCGACATATGTCTTCTGGATGCATGCACGTGAGGCTGGGGGATAAAAAAACTCGACTCATGTACCACCACTCCACCAGGAATGCCACAGTGAGCAAATATGTTCTCGATTCTATGATTATCGTCATAAACAATGAGTGGCGAAACCGCCCCTCCCTCCGCGCCACTGAACAACTTATTTCGCGCGCACAATAATGGCAAACTGGGATGTGAATAAAGTGAAACGGTTCCAAAGCTATCGGGCCTTCGGCCATATTATCGGCCGGACGATATTACAATGTTTCTAGACGCTAGAGGTACATTATAAGTTGGTTGAGGTCAACCGAATTAGCTACATTCAAATAAGAGGACCGGGTTGGTGATTTCCATTTTGTAGCGTCAACTTCTGTATCCCTTCTATTTTTTTCCAGGCAAATTATGCATGGGAAGTAAAACGTTGGTTTTCACCAAGTTGTTCTCCACTATAACCTACGAAATATCTCGTCCCCCTTTCTAGCATAGTTCCTAAAGGGATTTCCACGAAATGGCTCCTCTCCCACACCCAAAGGTACGGCGAGAGTCGAGAATGGGTGAGTGACAGTTTGAAAATTTTAAAACCTTCTCCTCCGAGAGAAAATTTACAGTCGGGTCCAAATAACACAATCCTCCCCAGAATTTCACTTCTCTCATATGCATGCAGATGCAGCGTAGCCCGAAACTATCCACCTGACTCCCGAACCTCACAGTAACTCCATGGGTATCCGCGAGATCTACATATGACTGTCGTTTCTCCAAAACAAATCCTACTTCAGATAAATACAGACATGTGCACATCTGAGAGCATGCTCTAACCTGGGGCCAGCACCGCGATCTTAAGCAGATTTGAAGAGAATTACCTTCGAAGCTCAGTCTATCTGATGTTAGATAAGTCAACTACCATGTACTAAGCTAGTGCCGGACACTTGCCGCTGACCCATAACACCGACAGGTGGAGGATCGGGTACCTGCATGAGCTGTGTAAACTCTATTCGAAGAGCCATGGACCCTCCCACAGCATTAAAAACCACAAAAAGCGGAGGCTTGTACTCCTCCCAACCAAGATCGAACAACCAAGTCCTATTTGATGAGCCTTGGAAAATGGAAAGGGAGCGGAGGGGAGTCGGATGGATCCTTCCGCATCTGACAAGATCGTGACACCTATAAATCTTGGAACGGGGGGACTTTCGTCGGAAATATCTCACATCAGTTTTCTATTCCTACCCACACCACATGACTCCAACATTATCACTAGTCTATTCCGCCATCCTCCTTATAATTATCTCCACCTGCTTCATCAGAACAACGGGCCCAAAGATCTCCTGGATCCGCATGGCTTCCTCCCAGTCCCAGCAAACTCTTCTTCCGGATCCCAGAAAGAACTCACCCAACGTGCTTTACACTCTAAATACATATCGAATTACTCAAAAACCCGTCCCTCCCCGCTATGTACAACCCAGATGAAGCCCATTCCTCATGTAAAATCCTAAGTTCTGACACAAACACTCTGAAAAACCCCATGAGTAGTCTACCAGGAAGGGCTCACACTCATTGAGAAAAATGCACACTCCGCCATCCTCCTTATAATTATCTCCACCTGCTTCATCAGAACAACGGGCCCAAAGATCTCCTGGATCCGCATGGCTTCCACCCAGTCCCAGCAAACTCTTCTTCCGGATCCCAGAAAGGACTCACCCTGCGTGCTTTACACTCTAAATACATATCGAATTACTCAAAAACCCGTCCCTCCCCGCTATGTACAACCCAGATGAAACCCATTCCTCATGTAAAATCCTAAGTTCTGACACAAACACTCTGAAAAACCCCATGAGTAGTCTACCAGGAAGGGCTCACACTCATTGAGAAAAATGCACACCACACACGCATATATACTGAAACACGGAAAACGTACAGGACTCGGTGTGGACGAGCCTACGACCTGTGGTGAAAGCCCCGTACGTGTACAGGCTGTTTCCATTCCAATCACCTCCTCAAAATGACTTGCTCCTGAACAACGTTACGGTGGTATTGGTGGTGGTAGTAGCGGGGACTTGGGCTACCTCATATACTCATTCCTTCCGCCCGCCCACTGAGCTTTATCTGTATGCAGGTGGTGGAGGCTACCGGGAGCAGTTTGGTAAAATCATGAGATTCATCTTGAAATGTACTACTGCTACTACTACTACTACTACTGCCACGATGACTGTTCCATTCCATAAGCCATGGAAATGACGGTGTCGGCAGCAGGAGCACCAAGTGACGGTGTAGTTTGAAGTCCAAATCCGATTTACTTACAAAAGTACAGATTTATTCGCAAAAGCACGACTCTCAACTTTGCCACCGCTTTTTCAACGGACGTGATCCGCCCTACCACACACACGTCCCCTTCTCATCTCACGCACCAGCTAGAGTAGCAGTGTAGCACTGTGGCCGTACAGTCATGCCATACCCTTCACTGCTGCATCACCCACGTCTCTTTCCCCTCATCCTGGTACAAAGTTACCGTGTCACGAGATTACCTCCACACGCATCACACGTCTACATGTCATCTCTCTCTATCTCCCCCGCCCTCTCTCTCCCTTTCGCTGAACATTACCATGTATTACAGCCGGGGTAACTAACCTCAAACTCACATTCCACAATCCATCCAGAAGAGTCGCCCCCTTCCCAACTCTTCCACGAGGAGGAGCAGGAGCCGGTCATTTCCAGTCCACACACATCCCATCCTACATCCGGTCTCCACATCCAAATGGCCATTATCCTATCCAAGCGGCAGAGCAGTAACAGTTAGCGGGCTGAGAGTAGTTAATAGGATAACCCATATAGAGTTGGTCCTATCCTGGGCTACGGCATTTATAATTTCCGCTCTGGCCCTCACTAACTCAGTCCGGGCTCTCTGAGTCCAGCCAACTAACGAAGCGTAGCTAAATAGTTGTCCCTCATCCACCCCCCGCCAAATATAAATTTCCACAACAAGGCTGGCGGGAATGATTCAAAGTCTCTTTGTTTGTAGTCTGACTTTCAAGCAGAAGAAGAAGAAGAAGAAGACGAAGATGGAGAAAGGAGAGCGTGGGAGGGTATGGGACAGCATATAATACCTCTAATCAGGGAGGCTCACCCTATGTTGAGGTGGCATACACCGTTGGCACATGGGAGGGGCTCCAAACAAATAATTTATTCCCTTTCTTCTCCTTCACGACAGAGACAATTCAGCAAGTGAATCGACTAAATTACCAAACATCTTTTCTCAAACCAAACCCGCAAACTACTCCTTCCATCTCTCTTCCTTACTTCTCTATCTTCTTTCTCGTCTTCCAACCCCATTTCTTCCCTAGCTATTCCGCTCTATTCCGCTGGCTCAGCTCTAACACTTTTATTCCCCGTCTCGCCCACATTATATGCACATGTGCGTACTGAGCGTGTGTGTGCGTGTGTATGTGTGTGTGTGCGTGCGTGCGTGCTGACGCGAGTGTGCAGTAGATACTCTCAAGAGCTTTCTGTACAGTGGGGAAGCTCCCCTGGCCCCTCTTCCCTTTGACAACTCTGCTCGTGGATTACATATACTAGGAATTCGCGGAGCATGAAGGCGAACATTATTGGAGCTGCAATGGGGAGGATCGGCCGGAGGAATGTGGGCTGGTATCAAACTTATGGATTCATTTACCCATTTACCTCAGTGGAAAGTAATGGAAGCGGGCCCATATACTATCCGCTCCCCCCACTATGTCCAACCGCACTGTCTGTTCCATTAACCACAGTTCCAACTGCATCCCGGATAAATCCACAAAAGCCCGGAGCTACGAAGCTATACGGCTACGGTGGCGGCCTCCGCTCCGAGCCCACGAGTACCCTCTACTTAAAGCAATAATAGCGACAGCGGAGAGGTTAAATTTTACATTTTATCCCACTCGCTCCCAACCAGGATCTTTTTTAATTTAAAGCACCACTACCGCACTAATGACAATGACCAGAGCTCAGTCAGGTCCACCAGCCTATTATTATACATACAGCTTCGCTTCACCCACACACGGAGAGTGAAACCTGTGCCGGATGGCTCCTCCCGAACACAAGGGCTCTTCCCCCACATTATTATGACACATAGTGACTCTCTCAGATGGACAAAACTACGAGCCAGCATCTGTTTAGGTCTCCCTGCCCTGCATGCAAACATACAGAGGAATAAACCTCGTAAATATCCGCTGTAACCGCATTTTGCGATGTCCAAGATATAGCGCGGGGTCCGCGCGCGGCTCTGGAAATTTTAAACACTAGCCGCCACTACCTTTCATCGAAATAACCGATTCTCCAGGGGGGGGAGCTCGACGGGGTGTGGTACTTCTATGTACTAGTGAGTACAGTGCATGTTGTCTCATGTCCCAATCTTAGGCTACTGCAAGAGAATACAGATACTCATGCTCTAAAGTGTATGTTATACGCGGTACTCATCGACAATACGAAACGTGTACTTTTATATTACGTAGATGTGAATACATGCATGATGTAGGTACATGTATGCATCCGAAAATATACAAAGCCATGTCCCAAAATATACTGTGAAATGGAGACGGCTCCAGGGCTGCGCGTCCATGGAATTTGCACTTGTATATATAGTGTTATTATTATATGCGTCCAGCCCGGATATAGCTAAACTCACGTGGACGGGCAGAAGCTGCTGCTGCTACTGTTGCCGGTGGAAATTCCGGCCCCATCGGAACGTGGAGGAGCTCCATCCATTATCCTCCATGGGAGGAATGAAGTAACAGACGGGTGGAAGAGCTCAGCCAGAATCGCATCATCAACAAAATTTCCATTTCCATCCTCGTGGAATGCAAATTTCAGACGGTTTACGACCATCACCACTACCTTAGTGGACTTTCATAAAGAGAAGTCGTCGCTGGGGCTGTCGGAAACGCTTCAGCTTAAACATTGTCCTCCACGCTCCTCCGCCCGCGTATAGACACGTACGCTGTTCCCACCGCCGCGTCCTCGCCACCACCACTGTCTTCACCCGGAGTCGTCCCCTCCATCTACTTCTCCCAGTCATCTCAGCAGGCACACATATATCCGCTGGTCTCACTATAGTAGCACGATGATGATGATGATGCTGATGTTATGAGAGGGACAGGAGATGCTGCACTATTCCCTAATCTCAGTCCCTCATCCTCAACACACACACACATATACACACGAATATTATGACTTTTTTCATAAAAACACTGCCAAAGTGAACAAATCTTCCATCACACCGCCGGGAGTTTTATATCCCATCCTACATTATACATAAAAACATAAAGTTTATGAATGACATCAGTGCCAAGGAGCCAGTAGTGTGCTGGCAGTAGTGTCGGAGCAGGGGATGGCCAGGCTAGGGCTTCCATTCCTCTCCCTCACGCAGCTAGAAGAGTAACCACCACTACATCTTTCTCCTCCACCGCAGACAGCCCCAGCCTCCTCCAGTTCTATATCTGTCGAGTCTAATACCTCATCTTCATAAAATATAGTGTCTACTTCGGGGAAAAAGTTGGTAATGTTGGCTCCACCGCTCAAATCCCGGCTCTTGTTCCAAGTACTTGCGCCACGTTCAAGGGGAGACCGGAGGTCCCACTATGGATCATAACTAGTATGATCCATCCCTTTATCACCTTACCCGCTTCCATACGGGGTCTCACTCCGTCAGTCAAGGAATAATATCCAGGCAGATTTATATGTATGCGACATCTTAAATTACTCTGGCCAGCATATCTCTCTCGCGCTCTCTCTCTCTCTATCTCTCACTATCTAAAAGATTTCACTCTAGTGAGTGATCCCACTCTCTCTCAGGGCGTGTGCCCACCTTCAAGCCCACTTACCTCGACATGATTGTTTAACGAGCTTAAGTGCAGAGCAGTGTAGCCATCATCTTTCTTCTCATCCACCATCCAGGACCGTGGGAGCTTCTGCAAGAGGATCCGCATTGCACTGTGGAAAGAGACAAGGAAACCAACACGTCAGAATTAATTCACTATCTCACTGTCCAACGGAGACTATGGAGGTATTGGAATGTACTCCGCTCATAATTATCTATATGTACATATGTATAGTATATATTTACACATGTATACTATATACATGAGGCCATCATATTTCCAGCAGCACATCGGAACTTGCGTCATTTTTACCAAAAGGACAAAGGAAGTAGTAGCAATATATATATATATAAAGGATACACAATTTTATGACATAGCATAGAAGCAACTAGTAGGACCAAAATTTTCAGGAGGAACCACTATAGTATGCGATTTCGAAGTGCTACTATATTCTTCTTTTCCTTCCTCTTCGTTCGGAAATGCATACAGAGGCTTGGGTGGGTGAGAACTCTTTGTGAGCAGTCGGGACTCCCCCTACCTTGGGACTCATACATGCACAGACAACAAATCCCGCCGCTGTCAACTCTCTAAATGAATACAATTAAATATGAGCTAGGATTTATTATTAGGGAAAACGGGAATTTGAGCCTATTTTACTTCCGCTGCCGCCAACCAATCGGCGGCGGCGGTGGAGGAGGACAGGACGGGGCGGGGATGTGAATTAGGCACGTGCGACCCTGGGAACTTTCCCCCCGTGTCGTCCCGTAAACAAGTAAGAGGAAGGGAGAGAGAGAGAGAGAGAGAGAGAGCGCCGCAGAGAAACACTGTCTCGTGCCTCCCCATCCCTCTTGAGCAAGAATACGAAACGGAGCACTACGGAGGAGACAGAAGGAGATAGCCCACTTCCAGTGCTTCCCCCTCATTCCACCCATAGTTAAAACAGTCACATCTGACATGGGAAAGGGTAGTTGGGGGACCTATCTTCTCGTGGAATTGGATATCTAATCTAGAAATGCAGGGAGATTTAGGGAAAGCAATCTCGTCCCGCAACGCTCATAAACAGAGGCCGGACATGAGCAGAGATACGGTGGCGGCGGACGTTTTGTCATTGTCCGCCGCCATCGTACCACACATGTGATTATAGGGCGGGAGGGATGGTCTACCGCTGGGGGAGAGCTCAACAGTAGCAGCAGCAGCAGCAGCAACAACAACAACAACAACAACTTCAAATTCATTCGCATCCAGTGTAATACAGCAACTTATACAGCCTGTAACAGGAGTCCTATTATATGACTATCTTCGCACTTGTGCACTATATCCCAAACATGTGGAAAGACTTTTCACACTTTCACAGCCAATCGTCATCAGCATCATCGTCATCATCATTAGCAACGTGAGCGGGAACAACTATCTGGCGCGTTAAACGAGAAGACTTTCCGCTGCTAATCTACAAACTCATCGCATGAAGCTCCACCCTGTACCACTCCTTGCACCACTGCAAGTGATCGTAGGAGCCACACATACCCCTGGTAGAGGCAGTCATCCAAAAGCCTCCTTTCCATACACACAGACACACTTACATACACACATACGCACACGCAACCCGCCAAAATAACTAAGCCAGCTTAGCCACTTCTGATACGGCTCAGCTAACCAGAGAGCGGGAGGGAGAGGAGGAGGGCAATTTAATAGCGTTAAATTATTTTTCCGCTCCTTTTTCCTTCCTTTTATCCAGTGAGCCATGGCCACGGCATACCATTTCATAGCACTGCAAACACGTTCACCCCCACACATAAGCTCAAATACGCATACGCACACGCTCACCCACACACACACACGCAAGCCGGCACACACATCACTGCCATCCCATTAGCGAACCAGCTGAATGCACTACAGCACAGTACTTGACTCCACACAGACACAACTAGAGAGAAGCCACACGGCACGGAGCTTTTTGTATGGGTGAGCAGACGGGAAATCTAGAGTGAAACCAAGCTGACTGTAGGAGCGGGAGCGGCGGATTAGGAGAGCACGGGCTCGCTCTTGAAATTGACCATGCACGGTAATCCACCAAAGAAAGGTCACATGAGCCTGGGTGTGCATACACACACATGTCCCACAGTAAGGAACCATATGAGAGGGATGCTTATAGAGCGGAGTCTATAGTAGCTGCAGGCCCAGTAGTAGTATTATTATTATTATCATTATTATTATTAGGTGGCCTTACTTGTGCCAGTCATAGATCATATGGAGAGTTCGGATTGGATCTATCTATAAACCCACCGACCATCCATCTATCCTCTATAAAATCCGTCATATAGACTCCAAAGGGGGAGCTGTGGGGCGGGGTAAACGCGAACTCAATTTACGGCCAAACCTCATGAAAATTAAGTTAACCGGAGGGCCCAATTGCCTTTAGGTGGCACTGCTCCATTTTCTCCCCCCGATCCTCCTCCTCCACCGGCCACTGGTATTTTCCCTTCACTATCTGCGGACACATTACAACGACCACCAGTCAATTATAGCAGTAGTGGGAACGCACCTCACACCGGGGACTAGAATGGTACTCGCTCACTGCTGACTGAGTGAGTGAGAATGAGACAGTGGATCCCCGTTGTACCTGGGACAGCATGTGACGGGGAGGATGCTGCTAATGGGCCCATTTCCTCTCTGTCACCATAGAGCTTTAGCTGTATCAAAACATGTAAATGACATACTGCCTCCTTCACACAAACACACACACACACACACACACATACACACGAGCGCACACACACAAATACATACACTGTGTATTCACATTAAACTTGTTCCGAATCAGCCCATGTTAGGCAATCCGGAATGATGCACCCAAAAGACAAGAGTCGCAGTGCAATTCATTTGTCACACAAAGTTTAACCCTCACCTAATATTTCACACGAGTAGTAGTAGTAATTGTAGTAGTAGTATTAAGAGGACTCGTAGTGCGAGCCCGTTTTTAGCTTGAAACGTAGCCAGCCAGCAGCCTGCATTGGCGGTGAAAAAAGTAGAGTCTTGGGAAGATATGGTCGAGATCTCTACCCTCTTGTGAGTGAGTGTGTATGCTTGCGTGTGTGTCTTTGTGTGTGTAGGTCCACACTATGACTCCTAATATAGCTATGCATATGCCTAGCGTCGCTACCTACTCCACTTCACCACATAGTAGTGTGGTTTGTCATACAGCGCAAAGGCTCCCCCTCCTTCCAGTCTTCCTATACATAACTCTATGCCGTACCCGCTCCCCTGTATAACCAGGCAGATTTAAGAGACACAAACTCCACTGAATAGCAGCAGGACGAGTCTAGTCTATTTCAAAACTAAGTACTTCCCATACAGTTTTAGCTGGAACAAGGAGAACACGAAGAAGATCGGAGAGGAGCAGAGGAGTAGGAAAAAAGAGGAAGAGCAGCAACTACTCCTTCCTCCCGTACCAAAATAAACTTAAGCGACTGACAAATGTGACTCAGAGGTGCAATTCTAGACGTTACCAAACTTGGACTAAAAATCTCACCTCCCCTTGCGTTAGCATACAAACACACACACACACACACACAAATGCGGCACATAGTTGGAAAGATACTACCAGTTCTACACAAACGCACGGACAGACACATATGCGCCACACAATTGGACATATACCACTAGTTCCACACACACGTTTAGAGACACACATATAAACTGAAGCAAGCATACGGTCACAAATATGCACTCGCGCATCCCAGATAGACATCCCCCGAAAACACACGCACGCACTCATACACACACACACGCACACACACACACACAGACTCTTACAGATATACAAAGACCCCGTCACACGGAAAAGCAGAGGTCCTAAGACGAGGACCCTTACGCTTTATCCCCGCTCGACCAGAGAGTAGGAGGAAAGGCGACCCAAACGGTTCGCCAAGACAGGATGAATGTGTGCCATGTGTGTATGTGAATGTGTGTGAGTGAGTGTCTGCGTGCGTATGTGAGTCTAAAAGGGAGGAAAGAAGGACGGAAAACCTAATGCTCTGCTCCGCGCTCTTCCCAACAACCCCCAAGAAGTAGCAGGGAGGATGATGATGATGATGAAGATGAAGAAGACGAAGAAGAAGATGTGGGAGAAAAAGAGGAAAGAAGATATGTGGAAGGGATTGTGTATACGTTAAAAGCCATTCCTCATGATGAGCCCCCACGTAAGTACACGGAAATATACTACGGTGAGCTGTATGTGCCCGACAGATGTAATATTCCTCTAAATGTGTGAATGCTCTATGGAGGCCCTTCCAACGCTCCCGTTAACCGATTGAGGAGATGAAGACGGAGGAGGGAGAGTACAAGAAGAAGACATCCCCGTATGTGCATACAGGAGCGTAAGACGAGAGAGAGAGAGAGAGAAGGGATTTTTTATACAACATTCTATTTTTGTTCTGAACAAATTTGGAATGGCATGAACCACACTTGGCCAATCATCTGGCTGCCGTCATTGGACCATCTGAAAGTTCCAAATGGGAGCTTCGTTCCTTCAAACCCTCTCGGAGTCTCTCTCTCTCTCTCTCTCTCTCTCCCCATTTTTGACTTTCCTTCAACACTACTGAATCAACTTTAACATGGCCTACACACAGACCACTCTTATACAAGATATCATCCAGAATCGTGGAAACTGCACTTCATTTGCATTTCTACTCCGGACCGGACGTGAGCCACAATCAGTAGCAGTAGCAGCGGCAGTGTCACTTCCAGTGTCCACCAACAGGACGAACAGGAGTCAAGTCTCTATCAGTCCCACTTGAACCGTCGGCGTCGTTTCGTCGTTAAAAATTTTCCCCAATACTCGTCACACAATAATACACCACATATTTCTATTCCATATCCGTACAGACGACACGCTCTTGGATTCCCAATCCAAAATATTCCCTATCCCTCCCGGTCTTCTCTATTTGTAAGTAACCTCGCTTAGAATCATCGTAATCATTTTCCGGCTCCTCTATACATATACATATCCAAACATCTCTCTCCCTATTCCTTCATACCTTAGTCAGCCGGCTTACCTGTGGCTCATTCCGTTGTGATACAGCTCTGGGCTATTGTGTGAAAGCAAACAAGTTTTCTCCCCTGCTTCCCAACAGGCAGGTAGATAGGCAGGGAGGGAGGCGAGCCCTTTTTACCTGGAGAGAAATCCTTTATCTCCTTCCCAAAACCTTTGTATTCCACAGTATGAAGGCGTGTTTTTTTAAAGCACGTGTGAAAACTTACTTCCCCTGATCAAATTCCTCCCCGAGAAATCCCCCATAAATATCCGTTCCATCCCGAGTTCAATATGTTTGCGTGTACAGAGAAGAGGAGGGCTGAATGTGACTGCGTAAGTGTGTATATCTCACCAAAAAACGTTGGGAGCTGAGGTGGTCACCATGAGATAAAAGTCTCACATTTGTAGCCATTACCGGCCGATTTTATAGCCGTCGGAGAGGATAATGACTGGAGATATTTCACAGTTCAATTTTAAAGAGCC
>WJFA01003708.1:0-12188 GCA_009870155.1 Pseudobourletiella spinata | reverse complement strand
CTGCAAGTCTACTGGTCACTTCAAGCTTAATGCTTATTACCATTCTCGTGACCATTCTTGTGGCATCGGTGTTATTATTACAGTAGAACCTCGTTTATTCGGCCCCTTCACTTCGGACAAACCGTCCAAGTCCGGGCTCAAGTCTATGTTCGGCTGCCCCCTAAATAAGATCGCTTTTTATTTTCATCAAAAATTACCAGTCCCGGGGGTCGGAATCGCGAGGTTCTACAATATTACGCTTTCGCTTTTCCCTAACGCCCTTGTCCTCACGCCCGTCAGTGTAAAACGTTGGCAAAACGTGAACAGCCCCGGGTTATATCTGCACGAGATTGTGAAGTATGCTAGCAGGATTATTGTGAGGGAATACATCACTGGGTATCTCAGACCGTACGAATATTTCGCGGGATTTTCCGTGACGACATGTTAATGAAAGAGATTGCCAGACAATGGTGCCACAGACATAGAACTGCGATAGTTTCAATGCAATGAAAGGTTTCCCAGGCTATCCAGAATCATCTTTTGTTGCTCTCACAATAAAATTAATGTGTGCATAAATTAATGGCACACGCGTATTTATCCAAATTCCCAACACTTCAGGGAATGCCAGCGAGCGCTTCCCTGATTGTAGAAATTACAATGGCTCTTTTATTCAGAAGGCACTTGTTGTCCACTCTTGAACTTCTCCATTCGAGCTGTATTCCACGAACGCAGTTTCCAGAACACGAGTCACATCATTAATAGCATACGTCATTTACTGTGAACACGATGCAAATGTCCTTTGACAGTGACAATGATTTGGAAAATAGTTGCGCATGTGCAGCCAGCCAACTGCTGACCATTGAAAATTAAACTGGGATGAACCCTTTTCCGCCACAGTAAAACGTAGTACAAAGGAAATTCTCTGTTCTGTAAAAGACCACGTGGTATACTTGTGCTGTAAATTCTGGAATTTTGGTCAAAAAAATTGGCCGTGCAAAGGCCTTCAGCCCTCTACTGAGTAACACTTTGTACCATCATAAACAACATCAAAATACGGAATTTCCCTTCGTTTGTAAACACAGACATGACAGAATTTTAAGTTAAATTCATTCACATTGTCACAAGTCTGCAGGAGATAAACAAGTTAGCATGACTTTACTGTATGGAGTGCGGGGCTGCAGGAGTAAGTGGAAAATGATTATTTCTGTTTGTGGAGGTTATAACGAGCAGTTAACACGAAACCTAAATCCGAGGTACATAATAACCTCTTCCCATCTCAATTGAACACATCCAGTTAGATTACCGACTCTGACGAGCTATAGAGCTTCTCTTCACATCACAGCTGTGATTGTCACTTCCAGTCGTAGGTCTGGGCATGCGCACAGCCAGTTAAAGCCTGAGTTTTGCCGTTGAAAATCTTTCGAAACAACAGATACATTGCATGGTTAACACTTCCAGACATGAAACAGAAGCTCTTGGTTTTCGTTGTTATACTGCTTATCCTATCCTTGTCTGAACCTGCTCTGTCCAGGATCACAGGCGGTAAGTTAAACAACAAATTATCTTATTTTCTCTACAATTAACAGCATTTCAATTCCGTTAGGTCATCAGTTCCAATTTTTAAACTCGGATTTGTTTGTTGTAAAGCTAAGAGAGGAATAGCTGCTTTTCTCTGCAGGGCAGAAACCCATCCATCTTGTAAGACAGTAAAGTGAAGTGATCATGCTGAGCCGTATCAAATGCAACAAGTTCACTGCTTCCGTGCGAAATGAGAGATCTAGTCCCAGTATGTAAATCTGATTCAGGTTAATGACAATTTTGTAATCATCAGATGATTCTCTGCTGCATCCTTTACGATTGCTATGGATTGGCTGAATCACCATAACGAAGGTTATGAAGCGGGCGAGGAGTTGAAAAGTTAACATTTTTCGATCATGTGCGATCCAGTTTTTGTCATGCCAGTTTATGCTCATGCTCATACGATTACAAGCTACCCTCGTAAAATACAATTATGAAAGTTAATTGATTTGGTAAATCTTTTAAATCCTTCCAACTGCTCTAATTCTGAACACATTACTGTCACAAAGAATGATTGCATCAGGTGTGTACACTACCTGAAAGTTACGGTGCTCAGTCGCTGTGAGGTGATCACCTCCATGTTGCATCATGTTGAATACAACAATGAAAGTAAGCCGGTGGATGTGTGTGCCTGATCAATGATTTTTATTTATTTACAGCTCGAGGGAAATCATCTTCCTGGTGCTCCAATGCACTCTGCCGCGATGGCTTCGTCTGCAAAATGGTCCGTCTTCGATGTGCCACAACGCCATGCGATCCTGAGCCACAATGTCTCCCCCTCGCTTCACACATGTCCACACAAAAGTTGCGTCAGTCCTGAAGTACTTATAATATCTTGACTCGCCAAGGGTCAAAAGTGTTCATGGAGGGAATCGGCGAAAATAATGATGCAACGAATCTCAATTTTTCTCTATCTTTTGTAAATTTTAAAATTCCCAAGCTAGTAGTTCAAGGGATTAAAAATTATTTAATAGAATCCATTGGTGCTCGTACTATTTTTTCTGCACAGCCGTGATAACTGTTAATCTTCTGCACTACTGTCGCAAAACGAAACATATTTTCTTTTACAGCAACAACCAGAATGATCGAACTTAACTGGCCTACTTGCATCTAATGGTAGAAATAATCCAGTGGTATTCTTGCTCGGGAAAAAACGATGACACGTCAATGTTTTGATTACTGCGAACTTTTTTCACTTCCACAGAATAAGCCAAGGTGTCAGCTTGTAGTGTGCATTGACAGTGACTTTTGATGCCTAGGCCTTAGAAATATGGCCATGAAAGGTTGTCCCAAAATAACGGTTCATTAGTGTTGAATACGACAGTACAGAGTCAGGCTTCATTGCTGTAAACAGATGTTTTGATCATGTTGCTCACAACAGCAACGTCTCTTTGTGTAATGAGTGTAAACATCAACTTGTCAGGTAAGAATGGACTTTGCATGTGGTGAATCAGTCACGCAGCTTGTTCCAATGTTGGAAATCCCTGTAAAGCAGATCACTGCATGTATATACTTATTGCAAAAGTCCATATTTCTCCGGCTTTTTCGATATTCTGTTTATGTTGAAAGTTCCGGCTTCCATGGATTTAGTAACACAATGGACAGAGTTTTACTAAATTACCGTCCCGTGAACAAGGTGTAAACCGTGTAAACAAGACGCCAAAACGGACACTGTTCCATTGTGCCGAACAACTTCAAGAAATTGATCAGAGTAACTTCATCTCCCCGGCATCTTTGGGTGAAGGGAAACAGCTTGGTTAAGATGAACAATAGACCACACGAAAGAATATGGAAAATCACTTGGTTGATTGCTGCAACCATATACGTTCTTGTTATATCTTCTTTAGCCATCATAGTGTACAATTTACCGGACATTACCAATGATAGCTCTGGAACAACACAGTCCCGAGCAGATGCAGGAAATGCTCTGGGTATGAATACGACGTATGACATCAGGGGTCAACCTGGGTTTTCCTGTAACATACCCAGAACACCTCCGGTGACGCCATATTTAAATAGAATTTGGAACCCTAACTTTGTTCACAATTGTTCCTACGAACGAGCCAATGTCCAGCTGGTTGATGAAGAGGTGTTCGATGATGTGCCTATAATTATTACTTAACAAGCACATAATTACAGTCATGGCTAACCCATAGACACTTTCATTGCTGGATCCGAAAATGAGAGCGGGTTGCTGCGTTCAAGAAATATTTCGCGGAAGATCGGATGCTGAATTTAGGTGTATGAATAAAAAAATCACATGATTTCTTTTATAACGATATTTAATTTGAGATTTGGCAGCTTAACAGATTGCAAGAGGCTCGAATCACATCACCATTTCGTTAGGGACAAAGCTGTGATTGTGAAATGCGGGAATTCCATCAATGGCGAAGTCAATCTTGGTTTGAATCCTTCCGTGGCTGCGAAAATCCGTCACTGGGACACTAAAAAGGTGGAGGAGCGACCACTGAGTGTGTTCCTACTTGGTATAGATACTATTTCCCGCGCACATGCCTATCGGAGTATCCCAAAGACGATCCAGATCCTGCGAGCCATGGGCTTTATTGAGTTCACTGCTTACCATTCCGCGGGTCCGAGTACACTGAGCAATATGATGGCATTTCTCGGTGGATTGAGCAGGCAAGGATTCCGGGATAAATGTGCCCCGGATTGGAAGTCTAATTTTGATTCGTGCCAGTTGATATGGAAGGAGTTTAGTGAGCATCGTTTTATTACGAGTTACATTGAAGACGGGGTTCAGTCATTTAACTGGGGCGGTAAATCAGGATTTCACCACCAACCCACAGATTATTATTGGCACCATTTTTTTAATGCTTTGAATCAAGTGAGGACGACGCAGTTCAAGGTAATCAGTCAAATAGAGTTTAGGGCAACACATCTATTCACATACAAATTTGTGACTTGATATTTCGTTAAAACGTATTTACCGTATGCAGAAACTCAAACTAAATGAGAAAAACTTCAGAAAGGATTGCGTTTCAAATGAGTCGGTTCCCGAATTCATGCTCCGGTACAGCCAGAGATTTCTCAAGAAATTTTCCAAAATCCCATCCTTTCTCATGACTTGGCTAGCTGATCCTTTCCACGATGAAATTTATTCTTTGGCGGCCTTCGATGACACACTTTCCAAGTTTTTCCAAACTCTTCAGAATCGCAGAGATGTTTTGAATAGGACTTTCATCATCTTCCTCAGTGATCACGGGGATCGATTCAGCGAGTTTAGCGGGAAATCCATTGAAAGTTTTATCGAGAGAGTATCGCCGCCCTTATTCATTCGGATGCCAGAAATACTGCATGAGCGGCAGCCACAAATGTTCCGCGCACTCCAAGAAAATTCAGCCATTTTCACGACTCCTTTCGATCTGTACCACACGTTCCGTCACATAATCTCAATGAGCGCTAAAACATGGGAGAATCACGAGCCAGTAGTGGGGATCGGATCAACTCTACTACTTCCCGTGGGCAAACATCGATCTTGTACAGATTTAAAAATCCCCGCTATGCATTGCCTATGCAACGTCCAATACTCCAACAACCAAAGTTTCTCACTGTCCAAGCAATTTACTCCAAAAATCCTATCAACTCGCCGTCAGAGAACTCAATTTGAAAGTGCAAGAATCAGCCTACAGAAATGTCTGTTCAGTGTGGAGTTCCACACCGGATGATGTCATTTACGCCAGTGAGATCGGACGTGCTGCTGATCAAACAGAGATTGTTGTCGCATTTCATGCAGCACCGGGCAGAGCTCAGTTTGAGGCCAGGTTGAAAATCACGTTGGCCAATCAGCGTGAGAGAGGAAGGCCGCGGGAGGATTCGGTCAGTTTCGTGGGACTCTCACGCACTAATAAATATCACGATCAAAGCTGGTGCGTCGGCTTCGTCCACGACAGTGACAAGATTATGAAAGAACTTTGCCACTGTAGAGAACCTCCACCTCAAAATTACAGACAAAATTACATCGAGAAGTTCTTCAAGCTGATGTAAAAGAGCCCTTGGGATGAATCAATGGGGCATCCCGCTGCGCAGTCAGTCGCCCCTGCCTGGCACACTGTTTGATTAGTGCATTTCCGAAGTGATTAGCACGACCTCCCACCACAATTCCCATATAGAGATGAAAGTTGGGCAAGGTTATGCATATATTATATTGTACTCCTAGCCCGAAAGTCAACAGCTCTATCCAGTAGTAAAGTCAATGGTATTTATTGGTCTCATGCTGCTTACAGCTTAATGAATGACCGTGTATGACTTGTTCTTAAGTGCCTCATAAAGGCATAATACTTGTGCATGAGTCAAAAGCTTATAAAAATCCCTACACTCCAGCCATGAAACTCTGGTGAGCGTGGAGGAGAATTTATTGTGCTCATCATAAAAAAACGCACACGGCTATGAACCGTAAAATGCCATAATAAGACGACTACCAGAGCGCAAGGAAAGGTGACTCTATGGACCGGATGAAGATATGAGAGAGGAAGCGAAGGCTTGGTGTTTACTATTACCTGATTCACGTCTCCATTCACCGGAGGATGTGCATCTTCATCACTCCTATCGCCTCGTCATTGTCAACACTTTACTGCTTGCATCCATAATATATAAGCAGAGGGGATGCTCCCATGCTCCTGCTCGGCAGAGGTTACAACATTATTGCCTCTGAATGAACCAACGAATGGTTTACAAGTTCCACCTTAACCCCATAATCTGGTTTAGAAATCCTTTTGCACCTTGTTTACAAACTTTTTCCCCATTGTCAAATTTCATTGCCATTGTGAAAATTACATCATGGGGGCGACGCCGTGTGTGCAATTTGCATCAGGTGTACTAATCATAGAGGAACAGAGAGTGAGTTGCCCTTTCCACAGTTTTAGCACTGTGGAAGCACACGCACGCACACACACACACATGGTGAAGATGACTACAATTTTTTTCAACCATCCACTCGTGAGTTTACAAAATTTACGGTTTTCAGCTCCAATATTACACTGCATTATACGCCATGCCTTGTACGCTGTCCAACGCGTGGAGGGAAATGTGTTAAACGGTTCTGGCATGAGAAGTTGCCACTTAAAAGGAATCACCATAATGTGGTTCAGTAGGAGTGCAGCATGAAACTCGGCGTCATTCCTATGCATTCATGCTTCTCATTGTTGCTTTGATCCTTGGGATGTCAATTGTACCGTGGTAAAAACGCGCAACATATGGTACGACATGTATCTTGATGGTGGAAAACTAGGGAGTAAAAAACCACAAAACACGTGTGTGTGTATTCATTTAACTGTCTATCACACACAGATACAGTCACATAGATATACGAGTCTTCCCCACCGCAGTACAAGGTATGTGGACTATGTAGTCAGTAGGAGATCATAAATGATCGCCCAGGGCAGGCAAATGGACCAAAATGGCAATAAATTCTACGCCTTTTCCACCTATTTTTGAGGACCATTTCAAAAATTTTAGCATATAATTATCCTTTCAGCAAGTCAAATCATGCGCAATCATGAGACTTTACCACAGCAGCAAGATGGGGAGTCGGACCATTAGTTTTACAACATAGGAATAGAGCAGAGGAGCAGCTGGGGTCTAATAAATTATCATGCTACTGCGGCATCTCACAGAGTAGTAATACTATGGCCGGTATTTCCATTTAACTTTATATATTATTGGCAAGCACTCACACACACACACGTAGATCAAAAGGAGTGCGCATTATTTTATTACTCTGCTCCCCCCAGGATGTGGCGTCCATGCGGTGGACGGCGGAAAAAAACAATTACGAGATATGCGAGCCATCGGATAAGTTGTGAAATGAAAAACTTGGAAAGTGAAAAATTCCTCCGTACACGCGGTTGTATATATATTTCCAAAACGAAAGGGAACTCAGCTCCGTTTCAAAACAATGCAAGAAAGCGTTGAGAGGGGGTAAGAGTTAACCTTCTGACCTTAATGTGGAATGTAAAGTTCTGAAAATCATACAACGAAGATGAGGATGATGATCACATTACGCTCATCCCACCCACCGTCATCATACGGTGTAGCATAATATCCCATTTACCATCGCGGCACAGTAAGATATACAATACACTTTCTCATAGAGGTCCATCTCCATGGCACTGATTTATCTCCTCCCTTGTCCATTTGACTTCATCCCTGCTGTCCAAACACTGGGATCAGCACTGGCTTGGCTACACATGTGGGATACTGCAAATTGGGCTCATAATTACATCTTTCCCATTCGTTTTAAGTTACTGTGTCACAGGGTAGGGTTTAGAAGACATGCTTCGTTTGTAGATCCCCCTTTCGAACTGGTCATTTGAGAAGCAAGAGCTAGCTGTCAAAGTGTGTGGCTAATCGGCATATGGGATGGGTAAAGCTTGCCGCCGTTGTAATCTAACCCGTGACAGTCAGGTGGCATCATCAACTTTCAAATATCAGTCATTTCTCCAGTTCATTGTGTCCCACGGAGGTCATTTGAACGGGTGTGATTTTGCTGCAGTTTAAACTTTGCAGAGAAACTTTTCGACACTGCAGGCAAGACACTCGTTTATACGACCCACTGTAACACACCGACTTCCTCTAATACGGACGGTAATTTTCGCACCGTTGAGTTGAAACCAAAGTCCTTGTTAATCAACCTCTTTATAAGGGTACTGTAAACCGAAGCATTCCATCAAATAATTATCGAATTAGCCTTGCTGTACTAATAGATGCGTTGTTTCGCAAGGAATTTCGGAGATTAAATAGTTAAATTCGGACCGTCATAATCCCGCCAAAATTTTTCCGTCCCCAGAGATCCGGAATATCGAGACTCTCCTGTACCATTTCTTCCATTCCCCGTCCTCAATTCCGAGATCATCTGATCAAATGAATATGTTAATGATTTCAATGATAATAATAACCATTGAAAGTCATCGAGTAATGTTTGGCCGGCAGAAATGAAGGCTTAATAACAAGGGTAAAAATCAGCACAAAACATTAAGCGCGCCATTGTTTCAATTGATGAGAGCCGAAGCATCCTGATCCTCGTCCTGATCGTCTTTCAATCAATCATCTTTTCATGAAAAAAAACTTTGGAGCCCGAAGTGAAACAAAGGTGAGTATCAAAGTCTCAACTCAAGAATTTGATTCATGATTTTGGACGGAATTTGAGTTTCTCTGTCTCTATATGTTATAGCCAGGCAAAGGTGTGTAGGCGTGTGCTCCATGGTGCTGTCGTGTACTTGACACCAGTTTGGAGCAAATTACCTGTCACAGATATAAAACATTTAGGATTTAGAGTCTCGTGAGCTTATGTATCTCCTCGCTTGTTTTTGTATCTTGTTCTTGTATAGGTGTTGTTCCTCGAGTTCCGTTCCCGTGAGACATCTTAATACCAAATATGATAATGAATTTTTGGAGAGCATTATCATGGGAGATGCTATGTTGACGGCCTTTAAGCCGCGAAGATTGATTGGGGTGCGGGCGAGCAACGAGATGTAAGGAGATGATGAAGAAAATGAAGATGATGCTGGATACTTTGTGAGCTCTGTGTGGTATGTACATATATTTATACGAGTGGATATTCTCACGATCATCGTGATTCCATATGGTGACCGTTAGAAAATAAATAGACTGATAGAAAGTTTTTGGTTTATGTGCATCTGAATGGAAGATGAACTTAGGAAGGGGATGACATAGAAGAGTGCAGGCTGTGGGGACTACAGTGGCCAGTTCCTCGTTGGGGCAAGCACACGGACGTAGTTTCGGACAAAGAGGCATTCACGTTCATCACTTATTCATGCTGAGCACTCGTAAATCACCAAATGAATGACCAGAAGAGCTGTGAGAGCAACAACAATAACAAAGTCAGTGCATCGCACTGTTATACTATATGATGATGATGATGATGCTTCAGCCGCGCTGCCTTATTCGCCACCAATCTCAAGACATCGTCCACCAAGGAAGATCCCGCCTCGCTTCCTCATTACTTCACTGACTTTTGAGTGAGTTGAAATGTAACAATATATAGCCGAGTTGTTGTCTTGTTCATATGTTGATGTTACTATGCCGTTGTTGTGACGACTGTTGAAATTAATTGCAGAAAACCAGCTTAGCCTATTTTAAATCATCACCTGCCAACCCAAGGGAATCGGAATGGAAAGGGAAATTGGAGGCCATAACTCTATATATGCGTATAACCCCAAGCTCCTGTACATGGATATGAATTATTATGACGACGTTCTCTTCTAATATTCGTATTAAACTTCGAACCATTCTGTCCATCACCCTCAGCCCAATCACACTTCCTTCATCTTCGACAGCATTATACGACAACGGCGGTGGTGGGCCTCAGGACGAGTTTCTTCGCACATTAACCATGATGATTGCCTATTGCCTCTCTCATGGAGATTGGACGACATAACTACTTGAACGTGCACATTCATTAGCTTCCGCTCGCAGGGATTTAATTACTATTATTTTCCATACAAATATGTCCCCACAAATCCCTCCCTGCGCTCTACCTCCGTCCATGCTCATAGGAAATTGGTGTATTACTAAAAATTAGCGCAATTATTCCTCACCGTAGAGCACCATGAAAAGTCTTGACTTCAATTCGAGGGCGACGCTTTGGCAAGTGCGGGGGGAGAAGAGGCAGAATTAGCTGACGGAATTCAAGTCAAATCTACCGCGAATCACAATAGAGAAAATTCTTGAAAAAAAATAATTGTCACGTTGAATCATCAACTTCCTCACCTGTTGTGTTCTGTGAAACAGAATCTCCTTGCTGGACTGTCGGTGGTATATAGGATGAATTGAAATTGAAATTGCGCGCCAAATCATAAAGATGATGATGATGTTGATGTCAAGAGACATTGATAAATCTACACAGAGACCGAAATGAGACGGAGCCGCATGTAATTATCACTCAAATAGATCCTGTGTGCATCTTCATCGCCCTTCCTAATAGACTTTTACGGCCCACGAATTGTCGTGTCCACCCATAATGAACAGAAAATATGGAAATTATATGGTGGTGATACGAGCGGAACGGTAATTCAATTTTCCTATGGTAATGTCCGCTGATATTAAAAGCTCATCGGGAACACGAGGAGACGTTTACTTTAGTTCACTCTTTACTTTAGTTAGTGTGGTGGTGCCCCCCACACATTGCGTACACGATGGAACGGAAAGTGAGAAACCCTTGTGAGAAATTCCTAGCCTGCCGCAATAAGATTCAAGATCCATCCGCCCATTATTTGCCGACGAATTTGGCAAAATAGTTCAAGAACGACGACCGACCGTCATGATTTCGAGAAATTTAGATATGCACAAACTAATTGAAACCATTGAGGCATCATGGAAAGAGAATCTCCCAGCAAATATATTACTAGTTAAAAAATTGATGAGGATGGTGATGATGACGATGTGACAACATGCAGGGACTTTCCGTAGATGGTAGGAACCGCTCTCAGAGTATATGGAAGTTACTTCAACACTTTCCACCCCTCATTTGGTTCTAATGTGAGCTGCGTGTTTATCATAATAACCTCCGGGAGAACAATAGCTAGCTTGTAATCTTCTTCTTGAGCACCAAACAAACATTGCTGGTCATATACCACCACCACCACCACTCCCATCGTCCCCATGTGCATGGAGAAGATGGAAAATTGGCGCCAAGAATGTTCCTCTGGGAAAAAACGTCTTATATATTAATACAACTTCTTCTATTATATATATATATATAAAAGAAGATTCACACATGCACGTCCACAACCTGGTGAACAAGTACAGAAGAACAGGTTCATACAGTGATTATTATGACTACTTTTATCACCTGCCGCAAGCTTATTATCTCTTCCCAAGGTGTTCAATCCATTTCAGGTTTCACAAGTCAGTCGTCTTCATATAGATATATCTATGAATGAACAACCGCGCGCGTAAGTTCCGTCGATCCGACAGTCTCGGCCGACAGACGCATCTTCCGCCACAGGCTAAAGCTCGTCAGCTCTTAAACAGCAACAACTTTCCATTTCTTTGCACCCCCGCGCGACTTGAATACGAATACGAAGAGGGGAATAAATCTTAATTTTTATTAAATTGATTGCACGTCAGGCACAGAGATGGGCGCGGGTGCTACAGTTTGTAACAGATGGATAGGATATGCGTACAACTTGACGCCGTTCTAACTAGACGCGTCAACAATGGTGATTAGTCCTAAGAATACTAATTCGAAGCCCGACGGCTCCGCTCTCATCCTCTTCATGAGTGAGCCGACTACTCATGTCACTATTTCATTATTACTTTCAGCACCTTTTGAGTTTATTAAAATTAGGCTGAAACACTGACTGAGAGAGTGATAAAAATCTGTACAAATTTTCAACAAACAGGAAGTACCTAAAAACGAAAAAAAATCAACATTTCGTATGGCACTGCATTCGTGTAACTGTCACAGTTGCAGTAAAGTGGATGGACTTGATTGTAGTTAATTTGAAATGGGGAACATAGCAGCAGTTTGCGTAATCCATCAGGTGAACACAGACTGCTCCGTGTTAATTGATGTGAAACTTGAAGTGCAGTCGTTTTCCTTCCAGCAGTTGGACGGAGATGAAGACTTGGACTGCTCAGTGATGATTTCC
>WJFA01003707.1:0-12189 GCA_009870155.1 Pseudobourletiella spinata | reverse complement strand
TCATTATAGGATTGTGCAGCCCTTCCAGCGACCGGGTCGCCCTTTCCCTTTACCACCTGGTTTCCGCTTCTCCTTCTGTGAAAAGACCAAAAAAAATAAATAAAATCAATAAATGGAACCGCAACATTATTGCAAACGGGAACATAGAAACGATTGTGAACTTTTGTAAATTATTTCTTAATAATTAAAAATCTAATTACTTGAGTATGTTTTGGTTTTGACTATCCGCTTATATTCTATAAAGGATAGTAATAGTCATACGTACATCTTTTCGTATCTCTCGGACCAACGTGTAGAATGCCTCATCGACGCCCATCCGCGTCTTCGCTGAAGTTTCTACGAATGGAATATTATACTGTCTTGCGATATCTCTCGCTTCCGACATGCGAACTGTGCGGGTTTGAAGGTCACACTTATTGCCGACCACTGTGGGAAAGAGAGACGGCAGGTTAGGCATGGAATGTTACAGTAAATGTCTGAATGGAGAATTTCTGAGAAGTTTCCAGGAGAAGCATCTGCCACTTACAAACCATTGGAACGTCATCGGCATCCTTGACGCGCTTGATCTGCTCCCGGTACATGCTGATGTCTTCGAATGATTTGGAGTTATTGATAGCAAATACTAAGAGGAATCCTTCGCCCGTCCGCATATACTGATCTCGCATCGCGCTGTGAAAACAACAATAATCGTTAGCATTTAGTTTCCACAATTTAGTCAATCGTCCATACACATGCATAATCCAATTTGCGCGAATCCCGAAACCCAGTAAATGTTTAGACTCGAACGTCGCCTTCATATTCTCGATTCCTACGGGATTTATTCACAGCGAGTGCTTAAGAATGGACAAAGGACTGTCACTATTCATTTATTGGGAAATCCTATAATCACCTGCTCAACAAGTACGATTCCGTGTATTAAAGTACTTGAACATCAATTTTTTGGTTCACAAAAAGCTGATCTGGGTTGAGAAACTCAAAAAATTCATCCCAACTTTGCTTATCCCTCGCAATGTTATTTTGCAAAAAGATACCGCATCAATTCTTTGCACAAAATACCAAAGATTTGTACGGAAGATTTCCTAAACCCCTAAATATTGTGCTGCTATTTAAAGCACATTTGAGTTTTACGTTCTAGCGGAGGAGCCCGCCATCCTTCGATGATCACTTCTTCCTGCCTAGGGAGATAATTTTTGCGGGCACAACGTGATATATTTCTGCCATAAAATCTCATTAACAAATTTCGGTGCAGATCAGATCAGCCTCCGGACTTACGCGCGAGGCGAATGTAAACTTTGTTATCTAAACTTTTTGACCACCCTGTATACCAAACTGTAAAGAGCCTCTAACCTCATGCTAACAGGAAGATAAGAAATACGGATAACATTACCTGTATTCCTCCTGGCCTGCAGTATCCAAAATGTCGAGGAGGCAGGTTTCGCCATCGATGACGACTTGTTTACGGTACGAGTCTTCAATAGTAGGGTCATATTCGTCTACAAAACTAAAGAGATCAGCAAAAACACATACGCATTAATTTATGGAAATATAAATCCGAATGGGATATTTTACCCCAACTTATTGAACCACATTTTCAGCAGAACAACTTCCTGAGCCACCGTTGAGGAGGTAAAAATAGTTTCGAAATCACTTGGAGTCTACAGAAAATCTCAGTACTACACCCTCAACTTTTTCCATATCTGAGGCTACTACCAAAACTTTTGAGTATTTTGATGTCAACAAAAGTCATGTTCAGTATTACGATCGGCAGCCGCACAATTGCAGTGTTCTAAAGTTTTAGCACGTAAAGTACTCGAAAAACATTCTTCTATAAGTTTATGCCCTTGAAAATTAATTATATTAATCTTTTCGGAGAGAAAAAGAATAGCCCGGATTTGCCACCGATTACAAAATATCATACAACCATAGGTACATTTCATGCGGCTATCCTGCTATCTTCAGCATTTCTAAAGGAGTTACAACTTAATCCTCATTTTTCTTTGAAAATCCTGTGCTTAGTTAAGAGCCTTTCCTCCGAGTTCTTCAACGAAACAAACATCGAACTCCGCACTGTAACACATGACAATAGTCCACAACTGCAGTAGTTGAGTTAACAAAGCTATATATATATAGATCATCATGACTTGACCAAGCTTACAAACTATATGTACCATTCGAAAGTATTGACATATATAGAAATGACTTCTTACTGATTTTGAATAAGCTGAATCGTTAAGGCACTCTTGCCCACACCACCAGCTGAAAACAGAGAGAGAGTGAGGATTCATGATTAGTGGGTTTAATTTATTCGAGATCATTCATAAAAATTCCAGTTTGAAATCATGAATGAAGAGTTTTATAGTTAGTCGTAGTAACAGTGCATTACCTCCAACAACAACCAGCTTGTACTCGGTCATAACTGATGGACAAAATGGGGGAAAAAACGTGTAAGATTCAAATCAGTTACACCAACAACAACAATAGAGACAGTGCGAAGAGGTGTTTTCCCAAGGTTGCGTGAGGAACCAAAATAATTATATTCTCTGCCCTATACGCTCCCTTTGTTTCTTCTTATTCACTGGATATCCCACTGTATTACGTACGTATACTCCTTCGGGATTTCATTCACACAGGCACAGACACACACATACACACGCGAAAAGCCACAGTGACTGGGAAAGACGGAGAAGGCCCCTGACCTTTGGCCGATCCAGAGAGTAACTATTATATAATAATAATTATAATAATAATAATTACGAAGGTTTACTAATCCCTCTGTATAGGTCGCCCGGATGCGTCTGTATATTACAATTTATTGTTGGGAGAGAACGAGATTGTGTATATAGTTTTTATTACTCACACACACGAACGAACGAGACGACTAGCACCAGCACCAGCCTCCCTTTCAAAAAGGCTCCAGAGCTCAAGTCAGGGTCTCTCACAGAACTCCACACTTCTACAACAATAGATGTAGATATTTATGTACGTTCTGAAGGGAAAAAGCTTTTCAAATTTTCAGTTCCTACTATTTATACTATTATCCGGGCAAACCTTATGAACATTAGACGAGAAACTGAGAAGCCCGTCGTCGTCTCGTCGCCGTCTCTTCCTCTGTAATACTCTCTGTCTCTCTCCCTTCATCATCCAGGGAAAAAACTCATGAAAAAGCAAAGACGAGAGGGACACACAGTATATACACGACGAGTGAGCAAAAGGCGAACCAGTCCCTGCTCTGCAGTAGCTAGATGAATTGACTGAAATCTCAGAGATGACGTCAGTCACACACTCAGTCAGTATATGAGATCATCACATTTCGGATATGATAGAGCCGGAGCCTGCAAGCAGTAGCAACAGCAACAGCGAATTCACACAGCAGGACATGTACAGCAAATGAATTGTCATATTCCCTTTTCTTTCCGATGATAATAATAATAATAATTATTATTATTATTTGATTATGAATATCATCATTCCTAAATGAGACCTTTCAAATATATCTTTTCCTTCCGTATGAAACCCCATTTGTGCATTTATTACAGAGCACATAAGGTGAACATGAGACGGATCCGCAATGGCTCTCAGTTTGTTGTCCAGAATCCGTCCATTCTCTCCGTATGCTAAACATTATCATGTCACGTGAAATTGATAATAATTAGGAATGCACATAAGTAATGTGTGTACGTACATATTAGTTCGTGATACACGTCATCGAATTCCACAGGAAGTACGTGCAGGGAAACTGATTTCGGTTCAGGGTTATTCCATCGGAATAACATGGATTTTAATTACGATCATTGTGGCGGTAGCAAGGCTTTCATAGGTTTCCACTGTGCTTTTACTTACTATTCAGAATGGACTTTTCATGTGTCTCGAAGCAAAAAGCTCTAATTATCAATTTGAAATCAATTAGATGTTAACATGGACGTCAGCCTGGCGTCAGTAACTATTTTCTAAAATTATCTGAACTTTCTTCCGATTTTTATGTGTATGAAGGCATGGCCCATCTCTTGCGGAGCTTAGCACTCTTTTGGAATCAATGAGATTAATTATCTCTTCTATCAGATCTACTATAGCTTTATTTTCGGGGTTATTTTCAGCAATATTTTTAAATTAACAGTAATACATGATTTAGTACAAGGAAAACATACACTCATTAAAGTACAGTAGTACTTCGTTAGTCCGGCTCGGTCGAGACCGGAAATTTTAACTAAAGGATGGCCATATTAAAGGAGGCCGGGTAAACGAGTTTCTAATGTTCTGGTTCCCGTCCATGGGAATTTCAGTCTTCACCATGAAACTGAGAACTGAGCCTCTATTGTGTCGTGTGACTCTGCCTCTCGACTCTCGACTCTCGAGCACTCGACTTGACTGTTGAGAGGTCTCCCATTCTGGGGACATGTCGATCAAAGGGCGTATGTACTTACAGTTCCTTACGGAATAAATTGTTACCGTCGGTGAAAAATGAATAAGTTATTTTTCCCTGATAACTCTCTTAATAATCTGCAATTACTTCAAATCTTTTGTATCCAGTCGCCACCCAAAACTTTAGCGTGGTTGTAAAGTGGATTTCCAAACCCTCTCTTTGTCCCCAAAAAATTGAGCTGTCTTTACTTTTCTCGTCGTAACTTGCGTTACCGCTTGAAATAAAAATAAATCATACATACGTATACTAAGATTTAATCTAAAATCAATAATACATCTTTGCAAAAGAATATTTTGACATATACACTCTATATTTGTACACCCTGAATTGAGCATGGCCAATTTTAAGAAAGATTGTGAAGGTCCCTCCGGATGGAGCCGACGTTAATAAATTATAGTAATGCCGCAACAACAGGTACTGCAGCCATTACTGCTTCCCCGTGTTACTGCTCCCCTGAGTAATGTCTACGGTAGGTACAAGAGATATCAAAATGGGAATGGGACTGCCGAAATAGGAGAATCTTGCGCCGTCGTTTTACTAAACGGCGGCGCAAAACTATTATTTATTACATATTATTTATTTAACTATTATTAAAAACTAATTCAACTTGAGTCTGCGTTGATTTTATTCCACTGGTCCTATGAAACAAGTACAAGTTTGCGTAATTTCACACAGCATTGTTCAAATTTACAGGGTGAGTGGATACACCAATCTGTCAATACGGGTTTTTGGATGGACTGTATTTGGAACTGCCAGTCACCTGCCAGATTGGTCGTGTGATCAGATGTTCCAGATAGATAGCCAGGTTCTGTTTTTCGAATAAAATCTGAACTCTGCCACGTAGAGCAATGATTTTGGTGTCAAATGAAATCTGAGATTTTTGGATTTTGCCTAAATCAGTCTTTTGCTGCCTTATACTGACATAGAATTTTACTCTAATTACTCCAATCTCTTTTTAGGTTTCGATTTTTCCTGTCTGCATTCAGTCCTAAATATCCCTGAAAAAGTTTCTAGGCACCACAACCTCTGTCTTTGTCTTGATGTGAGCATGACCGAGTTGCATGAGGGACCCGGGACTCTGAGAGCACACAGCGCCCCCAATTTTACCTTGCTGATCAATATTTTTTCCGTACATACTTCCGTAAATGATCGCGATGTGTTGGAGGTCAGGGAAGATCTAAATACATCCATGCATTGAAATTTAGCCAGTTCACATAAAGAATAATATTACATGACAATAAATCACGGTCCCGTTCCGATTTACGTCGAAAGCTTAAAACAGCAAAGGTATCTCCGCCAAACAACTTTATTTACTTTAGTAGGAAATTTGATTACTTTGTGTCATTTTTTTAATCTTGATACCCGTCGGAGAATTTTTATTACTCGAAACTGAGAGGCTAAAACTAAGCATCTTCATCGTACCGTTTGTATTTATGGATCATAACATATTTATGGATCGAACGTGGAGCTTATGTCATGTATATAATGTAGAAAAGGAATTATAAAAATAAATAACAAAAATATTCCAACTGAACTATATGGGTTTTGCGAAACCAACAACATAGTTTTTAGTTTTTTACAGTGGAGGCAAGTAGCTGTCTACTTTCACATCTTTCGGTCTCCGCCATTTGTTATCCTTCCTCCGTACAATTTTGTACGGCCCAGGTTTAGTTGGTAAGATCGTAGATAAGCGGATAGAACTCGGAGTTGTAGTTTTCGGATGAGAAAGTGAGCTCATGATGGAGGGTATCGTGCTTGATTTCAAAAGTTCGCCTTTCGATTCCTTTGGAGGTGATTGAGGTGGAGATCCAGGAGGTCTTCGAGACACCTTTGGGGGTGCTGACGATAAGGAAGGCCTCCGAGTAATCTTTGAGGGCGGTGAAGTTACGGGATTTTTACGAGTGACCTTTGAAGGTAGTGCCGATACGGAAGGTCTTTGAGTAGTACTTGAAGGCACTGCCGGTGTGATAGATCTCTGAGTAGTATTTGAAGGTACTGCAGGTACAGCAGGTCTTTGGGTACCCTTAGAAAGTTGTGGCGTAACGGAAGGTGAAGTCGTAACCGATGGCATTCGAGTAACCGTTGGTGGTGGTGACGTCACGGTAGGTCTACTAGTAAACTTGGAAGTTGGTGACATTACAGAAGGTCTTGGAATAAACCTTGAAGGTGGTGTCGATGCCAAAGGTTTTCGCTTTACCTTTGAAGTTGTTTGAAGTTTCGGCGGACTTTGTGTTACGTTAAAAGGTGGATTCTGCATGAGAGGTCTTCCCGGTACCTTTGAGGCTTGTACTGGCATGGGGGGAATTCGCAAAATCTTCGGAGGTTGTGGTGGAACGGGTGGACTTCGAGAAGCCTTGAAGGGTTGCTGTGGTACGGGTGGCCTTCGAGCATCCATTGAAGATTCTTGTGATGTGGGCGAAGTTCGAGAAACCAACGAAAGTTCTTGTGGCATCGGTGAACTTCGAGAAACCGTCGTAGGTTGTGGTGTGGCAGACGGACTTTGAAAAACCATAGAAAGTTCTTGGGGTACCGGCGGACTTCGAGAAACCATCAATGGTTGTGGTGATCCAGGCGGACTTTGAAAAACCATCGACAACCTTTGTGGTCCGGGCGGACGCCGAGAAACCTTCAAAGGTTGTGGTGAACCGGGCGAACTTTGGAAAACCATTGAGTGTTCTTGTGCCACTTGTTGACCTCGAGAAACCATTGAAGCTCGTGTTGGCGGCTCCTCATGGTTCAACACGACCAATGAAGGCCGCTTGAATGCTGGCGGTGGGTGGCGCAGAAGATTTTGGCGAAATTCGCTGGGTCTGTGTGGATCCAGATGAGGAGGCGAGCCTTGGTATCCTGAAATGATTCGAGGCGGAGGGATTTCGTCCGAGTTGGTATCTTCCACGTCATCATTTTCAGCCCTACCTCCGCCATCTTCCGGTGATTCAGAAGGGCGCTCAATTGAAACCCTCCGTTTGTTGACAAAAGTTGGGTACGAATCTTCCAGTAAAATTTCATCCTCCTCACTAGACTTGCTATTGCTGGCACTGTCCTCAAAATCTACAGTTTTTTCCGAAGGGTTTTCCTCTGCAAGTGTATCATCATCTGAATTGATCTTCTGCTTTGTAAGCTTCTGAGTACTCTGCTTCCTTTTAGTCTTCTTCCTCGACTGCAAGTCTTTTGCGTGATTTTGCAACTTGGCTAAGATGTACATTGCCTGATGCATCTCTTGTATGGTCTTATTAGCCGCTACCAGTTCCGGATCGGGTGTCACCGGAGTCTGCACGACTTGAACAATCTTCTTGGCTTCCTCCTGCAAATTATCATTAGTAAACTTTCTATTAACAAATTTGTTTTCGTAATTGATTGTTTTAGTAATTTTTAAGAAAAGTTTTCATAAACTTTTTGCATTCAATTTTTTCAATTATAATAATTTACATACTTTTGGGTTGATTTTCAGCATTACTTCCACCTTGTTCCCGTTATCAAGCTGATGGCTAATTGAAGTGATTCCTACTCCGCCAGTGGAAGCTACTGGGGCTTCGATGGCTCCCCCTGTCATCATAGTGTGTGAGCCCATCAAGTTGTTCGTTGTAGCTGCATTATACTTTTTCAGAAAACCACAGTAAGTAACATTTATATATTTAATTATAAAAAAAATGAGTGAACCAAACCTGCTTGAGTTTGACTTCTTCTTTCCCCTTGGACTCCGCCGTGATAAGGTGCCTGACGTTGTCCATCATTTTGTTGATTTCCTCATCTGTATAAGGGCATTTAGCGAATAACATGCGGCATTGACGATTAGTTCTAGCCTGCCGTCCAACCTCCTCTGCGATTTGGTACTTCTTCAAAGGATCCGCAGTCTACAACGTCACGTAAAATCATAAACAAATAGAAAAATTCATTGGTTTTTGCCCCAGCGTATTTTGTACAGTTTTCATTTGTATAATTTTTTGTCACTTTTTCCAATTCCAGTTTTTTCCTGGAAATATAGTCCAGATTGTCCATTGAAATAAGTCGTGAGTTCAGCCGCTGCCTCTTCAAGTTGCTCCTCGCATCCCCGCCCGTTTGAGCCTCCCTTTGTCGCGTGGGAGGCATCAGCAGACTCCTTCGGAAACCGTCAAAGAAGGGGTCATCCGCAAAGGGATCATCGGCGTTCTTACTCTCGCCCTTGTTGGTGGGCCTTCGTGCGTTGGTACTTGCAGCAGGTGGCACAGTACTGGGACCAACTACAGCGGGTGTTTGCTTTGCCAGAAGTCCTGACTTTTTATTGATCTCCGTGAATCTTTGCTCATTTTCTAATCTTTCATTTAACTCTTCCAGGATGTGATAGAGGAGCTCGGTATTGTCTTCCAACAGTTTTTTACTCACATCCGCCATGTCTACATCCTCCTCGTCACTTCTCTCATCGTCTTGAACAAGGTTCTTCTCCCCGTGTGGAAGCGACTCATCTTGGTTCTCGGACCCTTCCTTGAGTATCTTCTTCACTAAGCCAGTGCGGATGAACTCATCCTCGTAATCCTCCTCATAATCATCGTCATCTTCACCATCATCTTGCTCTGGCTCATCTTCTTGCTCGCGCCTGGAAGAAGGCCGTTCATTGCGAGGATTGAAATTGGTTTTTTTGAATTTGGAGGGATTTGAAATTATGTGAAACCCTAACTTACTCAAAGAGATATTTGATGAGGAATCCGTAGTCATTGAGAAAACTAGTTTTTTTCGAAGGCTTCCGCGCATTCATATTGCAGATCACCTTGGGGAGACAACTAAGTTCATCCAGTATTGCCACCTGCCGCATTATTCGCTTTGTCGTGGGTGACGAGACATTGTTGAGATTGGCGACCAACCGGTGAAGGACCTCACTCTCGCTTTCCAATGACCCCGTCATATTTATTGGTAACGGAGTTTCCGCAACCGCGTTTACACTGCGAGCGGTCCGCCTTTTACTGTAAGTGCTCGTTGTCAAACTGGCCAGGTGCGGATTGGTTACTCCCGTTCCGGTTCCATACTGTTGGCTCAGCGCCGAGAGTTGCGTCCCCAATCCGTAATGCTGCTGCTGGTATGGCTGGGTTCCTGTACATTCCGTGAGAGCTATTTTTTATTAGTATGACTTATTGCATCATTATCTTATCATTTCCCATTTAAATGTAGAATGAAGGCTGAAAAAATTACCGGCTAGAGCCATAGCGAGCAATCCACCCATGCCCATCTTCCCGGCAAATATGCCTCCCTTGAGTGCCATGAGGAGGGAGCCCAACATTAGCGTCGCGGCACCATTCCGTGCCTCCAGTAGCAACAGGGCAAAAGCCCCCACAATCACTCTTGACAAACGCATTGGAACTCGATTCTTCCGACAATCACTGCTGACCAAATTCAATATGTATACTGAGCGCCAAGTTGAAAGACGTTGGCCTTCAGTGGATCTTGAGGGTCTGAATGATGTACTCGTACTGACTGGTATTTGTTAAAGGGAGCCGAAGTAAGTATACCTTCTCACGGTCTCGAAAGGGAGGCCAGGCGGGACGGAGTGTGCGCGGAACTAATCAAATTAGCTTACTAATTGTGTACGTACCCGCGTGACCCCTGGTTACACTGTCGTCGTCTCGTCTGATCCCCAAAGGCAGGACCAATTTACTCAGGCGCGCAAGGTGGTGTAAGACCAGGTGGGTGACAAAGCCGGGGAATTTGGATCAAAATGTGTCAGCTAAAAGTCTGTATGGACCAAGCACTACAGATTCAACTTGGGGGACCGCGGGCTCGTAGTGATTATGTTGTGAGGAGTTAATGGATTGTGGTGCCCACTGTAGTGGAAGATTCAGCGTTGTGATGACTACGTATAACAAAGAGCTTTCTGAACATTTCTCTCGTGCGGTCACTCGGTCAGAAGTATCATCATCTGATTTTTTTCACCGTGATCACGAGAGTTGTGATGGCGTCTGATGATGATGATGATGGTGGTGGGAGGCATATAGTTGGAAAATTGTTGAATTCGTTTAAATACCAGCCATGCGTGCTAGCTTTGCCAGCCCTAAGGTTGATTTTCTTAATATATACATATATATATAATGTTACGTGTCTCCATCCTCCTCTGTATAATCCTGTTTTTCTTGAGGCAGCGGCAGGAGAATGTGGAAAAGATTAGCAGGATACAAAGTGGGATTTTGAGACATGCAGACGCTTTCCAAAACTTGTAGTTTCATGATCTTTCTCTTGGCGAGTAATTGGCCATGAACTTGTGCAACGGTTTTGGAGTCATGAGGCATGTAATTGTGTGCATCCTTCGTTTATTGTTTGATAGCCGTCAATTTTTGTTGTTTGTTCTAGGTGCTTTTCTGTACTATACGCGGCATTGTTTCACTACTGAAGCATATGAAACCAAACGTAGAAGAAAGTGAAACTGTTTGGCGCTCGCCAGCGGCATTTCAATAGGACTCAAGATTATTTAAGGAATTCACCCCGAATGAGACTTCTAACAAACGACACGTGGTGAGAACCGGTGGGTGTAGACCAAAAATTAATCATTTTCATACGACTTTTAATGCATTATAATCTTTGTAATCTCTAGACCATGTAGTAGTTTATGTGGGTTGCTAAAAGTTGTGTTTTTACTTTCTACATTTTAGTACGTTTAAACATCTTTACCGGTTCTCTCCGGCGGCAGTCAAGCTCATGGTGGAGGGAAACCTGCAGGATTTATGCTTATGAAGCATGCATTATTGAATGATATTATGCATATCTGCTCCAAATTTTGTAAACTTTTGTTCCGGTGCATTTCGAGAAGTAGAGATTATGGGTAGAAGTTTTCACGGAAACAAGACCTGAATCCAGAATCAATCAATCTCATTCAACCGACTCTCCTTGTCCTTCACCTTGTGATGTTTCCCGCTGCCTCTTTACCTCACTTCCATAGATGCACGATGCACCTGCGTGCCTGTCGCTGTCAGTTTGTGCAATAATTAGTTGACTCAGTAGTGTGGGACTGTCTGATGACTGCTGAATGTGGAGTTTGAGATTATAATCATCGTGTCAAAAATTGCCCTTTAAATGTCTGAAAACTGAAGGTGTCACCATGAGCATCCTGCTCCAAGTTTACTGCGGCAGAATCTAAAAGAACTATTTATAGCACTTTCCAATGGGCAGTGCCAATGACATAAAAAAATTGGTTTTGATTTTGACAACATTTTATTTTTCTATCTCGAAGCAGCCCGAGAGGCTGAGTGACAGGCGTCGGCGCTGCACTGGGGAACGATCAACTTTGAAGAAACAGGCGGTGATAAGTGAGAGGAACACAATCGTGTAGTAAATGTTCAGCTCATCCTAGTTTCCTCTACCTAAGCATACTTTTCTACCGGAATAAATTCTGCTTTCCGAGTCAGCCAGGGGGGAAGCTGGTCGGAAGGAATGTGTTCCATCAGATCTTGCCCTACTACCGACGAATTCACTCCGTATACTGACATGATGCGACCCATCGTCCCGAGATCAGCTCTAATCTTTAATATTATTTTCCTCAGACCTGGATCCGCTATTACACAAAAGAGGAATAATTGTAGTTTCACACGAGTTGCATATTGGATTAAATAGTTTGATAGTGGCTATAGAGCGAGGGGAGGGGTTAGGTGGTGTTAGGAAGGAGGAAGGAACACTTTTCTGTAAAGACTCATTATATCTCCATGTTGTACACGTCCGCGCAGTATTTCAGAACTTCATGCTGGTGAATCATGCTAGTTTTGAATGACTTCATAAGAGGAGCTCTCATGTGAGGAAATCCGTACATTTTT
>WJFA01003706.1:0-12194 GCA_009870155.1 Pseudobourletiella spinata | reverse complement strand
GTATCCGACCCAGAATGTTGCGGATCGGATAAACTATCATCCGCAATCCGCGAAATTCCATCCGATCCGCATTTACCCGCGGATGAACCGATCCGCTAGAATCCTTAACTCAGCCAACCGAATCAAATTTGAGTTTTTATCTGCTCAAGATGTCACACAGGTCTTTCCCAATCACTGTGATGAGGTAGTTGAGTACAAAGTCAGACAGTTTAGAGTTCAAAAATCTTTGCAGATCAAGTACTGTGGACCATGCGAGGAAAGTTATTGTGGTGTTCCTCTGGGGCACAGTATGGTTGAGACATCTCCCTCAAGTTTTTTCTCTTAAGTTTTTCTCTGATTACAATGTGACAGTGTTCGGAAAGCTTCACCTACCAGCCACTGTTGCGTTGAAGCATTACTTGAATGATTAAAAATGCTTCGGGGTAGTCGGAAAGGGTGTGGGAAATTCTAATGAATTAGATAAATAGGATATGCACCTCAGTTTCATGAGCGTATTGTAGAAGAATCCTCAGTTATGACTGACCTATCTTCGAGTATCAGGAGGAAGTGTTGTCATTTGATTTTCACAAAGAATTTTGAATCATTGTTTTAAATCCCATTAGCGACGTTGAATTCGGCCAGCGTTTATGTAAGGATCTCTAAAAGTTCACCTCCACCTATTGTTGAATCCCACGTGACTAGAACTGGGGAAAATATGGAAATTCCTCGTATTGAGACTCATTTATTCGCAGAATCAGTCGACACCTCTAGGTAAATCAATTTTGGAACGCAAGAAGCTGTGAATTGGCGGCATTTGTAATTCTTATTCGGTAGTCAGTAACACAGGAGAAAATGTTGGGTTGAGGGTGTCAGAACGACAAATACGACGTGGTGGAGCATCTTCCGAAATTAAGATAGTTTGCTAAAATATAAACAGCATATACGGTCACAGAGTTTCTCACAATATCAGAATTATTGGGAAAGTCATTTCTACTGGAGCTTGCATCTATAGCTATGCACTGGAATGATAGCGCACAGAGAACCCACTGCGTGTTACACCATTATCAAACCCCATTATTTTGAATGACGGAGGTTGGAGTTGATAAAATCTTTAGAAGTAAACTACCTCTTCACTATACGTAACCTGCAGTAGTGAAGTAAGTCGTAAAATATCCTCCATGTGTTTCCGTTTCAACTTGACATTGAGATTTTTAGGGAGGGAAACTAGGTCACATTATATTCATTTATGCCCAGATTTTTTTATTCTTTTTTTTCAAATCAGAAAGTCAGGCCCGGGATCGGCGTAGTTTTAAGAAGTGGCAACAGGCAGGAGCACGCATGTGTTTTTATCTGGCTTAGTAACAAGAATAAATTTTAATAGTCTGCCCACACATGACGCCTTCAGTGGCATTGAAGGATTTCCCATTTAAATTACACACTTTCAAGTTCAAATTTGCATTTCCTTACACACACCACCATTTCCCCCCTCTCTCACATCATCGTCACCCAGCCGGCACACGGCTCACTTTCAGTGATATAGTAGTACTATACTCAAGGAAAAGCTTGACGAGGATTTTCCGCCGCCGTAGTGGTAGTAGTTGTATTTAATGTAGTGGAAGTAAATATAAATAGATTAATTTTGTTGAGATGCAATCTCTTTCGTCAAGGCCCATTGGCTCATTATGACGGGTTAGTTGCGTCAAATTTTCGTCGCAGATTGGGCCTTGTCAGGTTCAATCCACGGGCGGGCTGTTTTTAGGTATGTCCACCAATGATTTATATAAGGATGTCGCCATGGACATGAAGTCCTTTTTTTACGTGTACTGGCGGGGTTGAGACGGAAAAATCTGGTCTCATAGTTTTTCTCTCAGTCTATTCAACCAACCGGGTGGCTTCAGCAGCACTGCTTCTGCTGCTGCTGCTGCTGTTACCACCACTACTACTACTCACGACACGACAGAAGCATGAGTGCGTGGCCTGGAGTAGCAAGAAGGGAAATTCGGACTTCGTAATGATGCACTTATTTGAATGAATGAATGTTACTGCGTTGGTGATTTAACAATGAGAGGTTATTCATTGTTAGTTCATGCTATACCGAGTATTTCGTGTGACGGATCCAGATTTTTCGACCGTCATCTGCATCAAGAGATAGAATTATCTGCCAGGTGGTCAGAGAATGCTTAACTAATGTGCTGTTACCAGGTTGGTTTTTGGACCGTGTGTAGATGGTATCTCAGCCAAGGCATGCGGAGCGTGAAATATAAAAGTCCTTTGTGTCAGAGCTGGGCACACTTGAGCAGCATGACTTGAGGGACCAGAAGACAGATATTTTTTTATATATATATAATCAAATTTATTATATTTAAATTGGAAATTTTGTTTTTGTCTCACAACAGTTCTCCAGGCTAAATTAAACGAAGAGAAATCCCTCCGGCTCCACGCGGAGAATATGGGCCAGGAGACCCAGAGACAGTTGTCCTTACTGAGTTTGGACTACAGACAAGGGAAGTCCGAACTGCAGAAGTTGGAGGGTCAATTGCGGCAGGAATCGGAGAAGGCGAAGAGTCTGGTCCTCCAGTTGGAGCAGGAATCACAGCGAAGGTCCCAGCTGCAATCCGATCTGAATCTCCACACCTCAGAAATTTCCCTGCTCAAGACGAAAGAGAAGCAGCTTCAACGGGAGTTGGCGGAGACGCGGGATGTCAAGAAGTCTCTGGAGGAAGAGTTGCAGAAAATTAAAGCCGCCAAGGCTGTGGATGACTTACAAATGAAAGAGCTTCAGGAACAACTCGATACAGAAATGCATTTTTCAGTAAGCTGGGCGAGGGGGACATGATGAACTGATTTGCTTCCGATCTTACTCAAAGCTTTATGTTATTTGCCTGTCATTTTTTGGATACGTTGGGTCAGATGTGGTAACTATTAGTTATATGACGGTTTAACTCCACAGACATTGTACAAAGCCCAATTAACGGATCTGAGGGAGGATTTTGAGGAGAAACGACGCCAGAACCAGGAGTTGGAGGAGGAGCGGAATGAACTGGCCCGCCAGTTGCAAATGGCCATCGTTCGGGCCGACTCTGAATCCTTAGCCAAAAGCATTGCCCACGAAACTATAGCAGAGTTGGAGAAGGAGAAGACGATGAAGGAGCTAGAAATCAAAGATCTTCTTGCAAGACACAAGACTGAACTGACAAACAAGGATATCGTATTAAATTCGGTAAGTGATTGGGAGGCTTGAGTTAGGCCTGTTTCTACTAAAAGATTGCCGTAGTGAAAACATGTTTGTGGGTGGATCCGTCATTATGTGCATTTGTCCTGCAGTTCAGGGATAAAGAGAGTGACCACAAGAAATCCGTGGAGCAGTTGAAGAAAGACAATGACGAATTGAAGGAGAAAATAAAATCTTTGCAAGGAGGTATGCCTGCATGCTGTATTGGACTCGTGGGTAGGGCGGTGGAGCGAAGTATGGTGTCGTAATATCTATATTTTATGTAAAAATAATAATAGATTTGGACAAGACTAACGGTGACGAAGTGGAGAAACTGAAGAAGCAATTGCAGACGGAAAAGACTTTGACCTCCCAAGCCGTCAATAAGTTGGCGGAAATCATGAATAGGAAGGACCTGAATCCGTCAAAGAAGAGCCAAGCAGGTGACTTGAGGAAGAAGGAGCGCGAGTGTAGGAAGCTTCAGCAGGAGCTTACCCAAGAGAAGGAGAAGTTCAATCAGATGACCTTGAAGTGGCAGAAAGAGCTGCAAGATTTGCAAGCCTCCCTCAGTGATGAACATCAAATTAAGCTAAAATTACAAATGGAGCTGGACTCTAAGGATTCTGAGATTGAGGCACTGTCACGGAAACTATGTGAGACGGCCTCCGTGAGCTCGAATGAGGGTGATGGCCATATAGGAGATGACTGGAGAATGGAGGGTTGGGTGTCACTTCCATCGAAACAGAATATACGGCGCCATGGTTGGCGGAAGCAGTACGTCGTCGTATCTTCCAGGAAGATAATTTTCTACAATTCAGACCAGGAGAAGCAAAATCCCACGCGTGTTCTTGACCTTAAGTAAGCTAATCTTTTTTCCATGCGTGTGTGCGTAGCCTCTGTCGAGATGCATTCAGTTGGAAGCCTTGGTCGCAGTGGTTTCTCCACCTTACTGACTTTTATTACAAACTTTACATTAATTCGACTCTTGTTAGTAATCTTTTGAAATTATTTATTTTTTTCAAAGTATGAGTCAGTGTGGTGGATGATAAACGACGTTGTACTTTGGTGAATTGATATGTTGGACGAGGCAGTCATTGTGACACCTGTTGTATCTCCCGCATCTCTGAATGCGTCTAAAAGTAAGAGCGCCTAAGCACGTAGCACGCATGAGTCATACGTATTTCCAGTTAGTTCGTTCCGCTGTGTTTGTAAATCAGATTAGCTGTCCCTTCTTTTTTTGACCGAATGATTGTCTTAATATTGTTCAGCAAAGTGTTCCATGTGCGGTCTGTGACTCAAGGGGATGTGATCCGTGCGGATGCCAAAGAAATTCCGAAAATATTTCAGGTAGATTTGGGTTCCGTTCCATTTCCATGCTTATGTGATGCGAGTAGGTGGGTGTGTGACCTTGGAGATTTTCTAGTTGGTTAATCCTGTATTTTTTGTAAATCCTCCTTCCCCCCTCTTCTTTTCCCCACACAGTTATTGTATGCGGGTGAAGGGGAGGCGCGGAAACCGGAAGAGAGCCCAGCGGAGGACAAGGAGAAGCCTGGGACGGTGCTTCACAAGGGTCATGAACTAGTTTCGATTTCTTTTCACATGCCCACAACATGTGAGGTGTGCCCCAAGCCGCTATGGCACATGTTTCGTCCTCCTCCAGCGCTAGAATGCAGAAGTAAGTTTTTGTTAAGATAATATACCTCTATTGATATTTGCATGAGTTGACCCTTGAGTTGGCCCAATCACATTTAGATTTATTATTTAGATTTGCATGGGTAGTTTGTTATTTACTTAGTAGTATTTTTATTATTAATATTATCATTATTATTACTACAACTAATGTCAATGTGTGAAGGATGCCGCGTGAAGGTCCACAAGGAGCATTGTGCTGAGGAAGTCCTGGCTCCCTGCAAGGTCCACTATGACCCGAACACAGCAAAAGAGCTCCTCCTCCTGGCTCCAACGGAGGATGAGCAGAAGATGTGGGTATCAAGGCTGAGCAAAAAAATACAGAAGGGGGGATACAAAGCAGTTTCTCAGTCCAGGTCGGTCTTTTACGTTCAGGCCTGATTCCGTAGTGCTAATATAGTCGTTTTCTTGGACGTGTGGATTCACGCCAGTCCAGTGGTGTGTATGACGCATGCAGAACGCAGCGAAGCAAGATGCTACTACTGTAGAAATGTTTTCTGTACTGAGAGAGAGGAAGATTTCATGAAACCCGCGGCGCTCTACTGCTTCCTTCGCTCCTGTTGAGATGATGATGACCCGTGCTTCCATTGATTATCTATACATGTATACTTATATGCATGTATAGTTTGCTTTGAAGGAATCTGTATACTTTTTTTAGCTGGCATCCAGATGATTGGCTATAGAATTTTTTTTGAAGAATTTTCGGGCTGACTAAGGGGAAATGAGTAGGGTTGTATTCTTCCTCCAGGATGTATATTGCATCCTCGCTCCAGTATTTATTTTTCTCTATCCACCAAGGTTTTTGAGATGTATTGAGATAGGGCCCTATCTTTATCCTGTTGAAACTTTGAACAGGGTCCATTCTCGCTTTCCTATACTACTACTACAACTATTCGCTGCTGGTGTGTAACTCTTTCGCATTCCTTTATTGATAGTACAAACCTATGGGGTAGTATGGACCTATTAGGTGTGCGTCTCGTTTTTACTAGGGCTAACGGTGACAATCCTAAAGAGTACATAATTGTTGTATTACCATAGTACTAATACTTACGACCCTCCTCCAATGCTATTTTACTCATGTACCGTGGGTAAAGTGAGAGGATTTTTAAATCACGTTATTATGAATAAAAATGTATTTTTACTACTGCTACTGCTGCTGCTGCTATCCACTGGATAAAGAACTCGTGACTCTATGTACTGTACAGCATGTGACAACTGTTACACAATGACCTGAAAGCTTAATTTTTAATGAAACGGGAATATTTTGATACTATATTATGATTAACAAAACGGGGAAAATTGTCTTTGACTTACTGGCCATATATATATTTATGTATGTGCAAATGTATGTGTGTGTGTAATGCTTGGAACTGTTGTGGGGATTTAGCTGTTTCAACCGTTATTGCAGCCTATAATGCTTAAACACGAGATATCTTGTTCCTCATTGAATTCTAGTGTACCGTTCCGCTTACATCCGTGGTGATGTTCGCTCCTATTATTATCATTATTATTTGGGTCCTCTAAGTTGGATTAGACCGCAGCCGATGTTTTACTCTAGTTTCAATGGCATATTGTTCAAATTTGTCTGTATTTTGTGAAACGGAATAGTATTGTGAGATGTGTAAGTAATGGTGGCCCTTCTCTCGCTCGACTAGCAGTTACTAGAGAGGTCTTGCTTCTTTCCAGTTGCTTCCACAAACATCCTGTTTACGATGATAATTACTATACACATATGTGATGAGTGGCTTACAGCTTCTGGTTCTTCTTAACGTATTGTTTGTTTGTTGAAAATCTGTGAGTTTTTTGGTTGGTTATGTTACTCTTGTATATCTCCGTTCGCAGGGATAGGCAAAAGTCCGCCACGTTGCCGGCCAGAAACAAGTGAAATAACTTGCGAGAAACCAAAAAAAACTCAGTTCGCAAAAAAAGTGTTCGGGTGATGATGATGATGATGATGGTACAGTGTGTGGACAGTGTCCTCCAACTCGCTTACAGTGTCTGAAATAATGAGGATGAGAGGAACCCAGGATGTACACACGCCAACAAGAAAATTGAACAAAACAAATTGAAATGAATTCGTCTTCCGCACATTCCCTTACGTGCCTCTTCTTCGTCTTGTCCTTTGTCGTTTGGCGCATTGGTTGCCACAGATGAAAACTCCTGTTTCTCCTGTCTTGTAGCAGTATCGGTGTGTTTCTCGTCTTCTGTTCCGCATATTTTGAGGGCTATTGTTGTACATGATGAAACTCTCATTACATTTTCAAGGCCTTTCCCGCTTGTTGAGCAGAAGGATTGTGAAGACAGTACTGTTCCTTCGGTCGGTCCGTCGGTCTCCCTCTGTGCAGTCCGGTGGCGTATATATATATGTGTATACATATATATATATATGTGTGTGTGTGTTTGGATGAGAGAATGAATCTCGTTCATGTTGGGGCCTACATAATAGACAGTTAAGTTCATGTAAGACATGGCCGTGCAGTTCACACACACACATGGACACAGCCACATGACGGGCCCGTGAATGTCATCATCACATTTTGTGGGATGTATTTATGTCATGTATGTATGTATGTGTCTCTCGGACTCTTACTGTTATGTGACGGACTGTATTACACACACACACAAACACACATACGAGTATTAAACGTCAAATACACGCATGTAGAATTAATGACCACCGCAGCAGGAATTTTTCAACGCAACCATTTGTTACCAGAATATACATTTAAAGGGATGTAATATTAATAACTTTCTGAGGATGAAGTTAGTATTGAAACCATTTTGATATGGCATAATAGGGTGGTCACGTCTGTGTACTATTAATGTTGGATTTAATATGCAGCGAGAGAAAGAAGCCTCTGATAAGTATAATCAACCTGGAGTTCCACTAGCACCAATAATGTCTCGTTCGAAGTACCTTCTATCTTTATAAAGAAAAGTTCTAAATAACGAATGCATACATATATATATAACATATGTATGTGTGCATCTACGTATATATGTATAAATATATATATATATATATTTATGTATATATATATATATTTCTGAGAAAACATGTGTATGCATGTAGTTCTATTCTATTCTATTACCTACCTGTTACTTTTGACGGTAGATTTCAAAATAGTGCTCAGATCAGTCATTGTGTGAGGATTTTAAAATTAAATTTTGTACGGGTACCGTTATGTTTTCCCGGTACTTTCGTGTCACCGGATGTCATATGACTAAACAAGACGTTCACCTTGAGCCTCGGGGAAAAAATGTATGTAGTAGTGTTAAGCTGAGATAAGAGATCTTTTAAAGGAATACAGCAACTCGTGAAGAATGTGTGAGAGGGATAGAGAAGATTTATCAGAGTTATTGAAATTTCGGCGAAGTCAAGCAAATCTATGTTTAGAACTTTTTCGTCTCCCTTTTACTCCTGTTTGCGCGGTCTTCTTTGCTGACCCATAGACAAGATTGGGAATGCAGTGGCGACTGATGTAGTGTGTAGTCCTATGTATATATGTATACATGTATCCTATATATGTATATATATATATATATATCATTGTTATTATTGTAGTAGCGGCTGTAGCAGTACTGTTGTGTACTCAATTGCCACGTCCATAGAGAACGCATATGTGAGGAAAATGTGCCCTTATCACCCCGATATAAGTAGAGTATAAAAATATTTGTAAAAAAACTATACATATTCTATACTGAAGACGTTGCGTGGTAGGAGCCCTATATAATGTAGTTTCTGTATGGGAACGATTTGATTTCCCCGTGGAACTATAGTTCAGTTCTTTGAATTCATTATTTCGCCCAACCCACCTTCCCCAAGCGCATTACCGTGAACTCTTTAGTTTTCTATGAAAAAAAGTGGACCCACTCCTCTCTCCCTGTATGTTGTTGTTGTTGTGCACCCGAGGAGACTCGTGCTCGAGGTCCTTCAAGTAAAATATTTGTCAGTGGCATGTATAAAGGTGGAGGATGACAGACTGGAACCTCAGTTGTATAGCTTGTGAGAGGGAAGGAGGATGATGAGATTCCGTGGTTTTCTGTGCTGTTATTAGGAAGTTAGCGCGGACCCTCCGTAGCGTTATTTTGTGCATGTAGCGTAAGGGGTCTGAATGTTAAATAAACGGCGAGTCGTTACGTTACGTCCAAAAATTAACGCTACGGAAGGTTGGCGCTAACTTCCCATTAGAAGCACATTTTTTGGAGTGTCATAGCTTATGTACTTTATGTATCTATAATGATCCCCAACGAGCAGTCCATCACCAGGTCCTGAGTTACTTAATTAATTTTGTCTTATATACATATACATATATATATATATATGTATGTATGTATACTATTAACTGTTATTAAGTTTCCTAATGCATAATAATCATTGTAGTTGATTTGTAAAATTTGAGAATGTGGTTTGAATTGCGGAACATTTTGATGTTATCTCAACGAAATCAGTGAACTGTTATGTGTGTACAGGTATGTAAATCAGAATCAAGTTATGGTACAGTAATAATGTTATCTTCATTATTATGTAATAGTTACTGCTGAATAGTTTACCAAATGCCAAGTGTATGCAATGCAACAGGGGATGCGGCTTAAAATCGATTCGTTCACGGCTCGCATTACTATATATACACTATACATATATATATATATATACATATATATATATAAATATATATACATATACAATATATGCACAAATTTGTTTTAGTAGTTTAGATAACTTGACTGTGATTTTTATTTTGCCTTTTGTGCGTTTTGTTTTAAAGAAACGATGATTTCTCATTCAAAAGGAGCTTTCACTTTGTTTTTGCATCTTTTTCACGTTTCCTTTACCTCATCTTTTGAGAGTGCACATTTGCACCCACAAGGGACACTGTTCATATGTCCGCGGCGCACAGCATCGACAGCATGTACACTGCATACACAGTCCATAAAAATTCTCCCTCACAAAGCAATAGGTGCGGAAACTCAACCCCGTGTGACCGCCCCTAGGGGATTGCAAAAGTTTCTGGGTCAATCGATGCCAAGGGGGAGTACGTGCTGCCTGAAAAATCAAATGTCATAACCCGCAAGAAAATCGGAGTTTATAATTTCGAATAATTTTATTAAAAAGTCCTACTCCAGTTGCGTGTCTGTGTAGGTATTATCCACGTGCATGTTTAACAAAGCCTACGTTTTACTTGAAAATTTCACCACATTCTGAGCCAAAAAGTGTGGTAGCCAATTTTCGCCCCAACAGGCAATGTGTGTGTTAGTGAGTACTCTCTCGAAATCCAAATCTGGGAAATCCTTATGGGATTTAACATTGATTTTTTCAGTCAGTACGCACCTCCCGTTGCAACTATTGACCTCAAACTTTCTGACCCTCTGGAAGGGTAAAGCCTGAGTTTCCGAACCTAATGCTTCAATGGGGAGTTTATTTGTGGACCAGCTCTACATTGCATATGGTGTCGATGCTATGCACCGCGGACATCTGAGTAGTGTCCCGTGCCACTTTGTCGATGTGAGTCTCAGCACGACTGCGGAGTCCACCGAGTTTTGGGTCACACACATGTGCTCGTGTTTTATGAGAAACACCGATGGCTGGGGCAATGAAAATCAATTAGGGTGATTTGTGAGTCACCATTTGCATGAACGAACTACGGTGAATCGACTTCTAACGTGTACGACAGCGGATTTTGTACACAAATGGATCAGTTTTATTATGTAGCTTAAGTTTGCTGCTCCTCCTTTCTCATGTTGATGTACCTAAAAATCCCTGCACAAGCTTGCTTACGTTTTTCACACAGATTCCTCATCACCGTCTCACTAAGTGAAATATCAAGGGATAGACTTAGGGATAGAGATGATTTTTGTTATTTTAAATTAGATGTTGAAATTGCATGAACGGGAGACTAGTTAGACGCTGAGCTGGTGAGAGGCAATATTTCATTGCAAAGGTAATGACTGACTGAGACTACCCCTACAGCGTCTACATCAAATAATGATTCAATCCTGAATGGTACAGTTTGAACAAACTTCATAGCTACAAGGTATTCTAGAAACCCACCGAATTTACCTGTATTTCATTAGTTGGTAATACGCTTTGATCGTAATTCATGTTACCTGTGCATAGCCATCCCCGGCCCAAACGTAGATCACAAGGTTGACAACATTGTTTCTTACTATAAATGACAAATTTAGTACCTTAGGCCTTTCAGAAAAAAACTAGATTTCTATTACTTAGCATTGCAATGGTAAAATCAGTATTGTTCCGCGACTGCAATGAAGTACAAAACTAAACATTATGCTGACAATAATAAAGTTCCATAATACTAATTATTGAAACAACTAGTTCATCCGTGGCTTCGTAAGGGGCGCTAGGATCAAGGAGTTATCCCCATCGAACGCTCAGAGGCTCACACTCCACTTCCTGCCTAAATAAAGGTTATGATAAACCACACCAAAAAATTCTGTGGAACAATGCTAATATGTCAGAAGTCTGTGAGCATGTAAGAACCCATGGGTAGAGACAGAGGCACTTCCTGTGTCACATGTCACTTGTCCTACCTCTTACCTCTGCTCTGTTGACAATTTACACCCGACTAAGAATTTATTTATCAACAAAATACGCTGATCTTACAGAACGTGGAGATGGGTTTTTTTCTTGGGAGTCTTTCATCGGTTCTAGCAGTGCAGTGGTTAGAAATCCTTTCTCAAAAGAATAAACAAACGAGTCGCTGCGCAATTGCTGGTGACACTTCTGAACCAGTTCGCATCCCAGAACCATGGATGGGGCGATCCGTTCCAGTATCCAGCACTATAAGCGATTTTCTGCGACCATCTGTACCCAATAGCTGCACCTGCGGTGACAGATAGATTGGAAAGTTACCGGATGTATCAGGCCTCCGATCTAAATGCTAGAGCCTACGAATTTGATTTTGTATTCATTCGGTAAAGCAACATGCCGCAAGGATTCAGATCAAAGGTACGAATTAAATTCAACCTCCCTCATCAGCATTCATGGAGGAACTATAAAAGCCAAACGTCTCAGTTTTCATACTCATATACTCTCCATACTCTGCCCCGAAGCGACCGAGAGTTAGCTCCTGAGACTTCTCTCATTCATCTGAACTATAGATTCTTATATTTAGTTCAGTTGTTTGTTCGCACAATCAGCTTCCTCCGTTACCGCTGGTCATATGATCATCTTCACACCATTTTTAACGTTATAACGCTGACTACGTGACACGAAGAGCAGAAATTCGTTGCGGATATCCGTTTGTATTTGCACGAAGTTCAAAAAAATCCATACAAGTCAAGATGTTTTGGA
>WJFA01003705.1:0-12194 GCA_009870155.1 Pseudobourletiella spinata | reverse complement strand
CGAAGAACCCTCCGTTTACGCTAATGTTAAAAATCGCTTTATTTTTTGAGTAGCGCATATCTCAGGAACCAGCGCGCGCATCCAGGCGTCCTTGGTACCAAACAAAATCCCAAAGCCTCAGCTTCCGATTGAAGGTAAAGGCATTGATCTACGTTGAGGAATTCGGGTGGTAGAGCTAAAACAAATGTGACATATAGCCGTGGGACACCCTGTTTATACACATTATATATAGATCACAAAGACTTGTCAAGTGCAACATACATTATATTATATTATTACTGAAAATAATAATATAATGATTGCAGCACTCAGTACACCATACTTACCACTTACCACTCAGGAACACACAACACAAATAACACGGTTCCATGACTGGCACATATCAAATCCTGCACATTCTAATTGCAGGTCCTTTAAGTTTGGCATTTGTCAGGTTTACATTATATTATTACTGGTGAAAGATGGTTACGTGGCTCAATCCGCGTAATAATAAACTTGTGCCCATTCCTTATATTAATGTCCCCTTTGTACCCATTTCCAAAATAACGGATGGGAAGAGGTCGGTGTAGAGTTTCAAAACAGCTTCCATGACAGCCGTCATGAGTTTGATATGGAACGTAGAGAGACTCAAGAACAAGCTGTGTTAACTTATTATCGAGGAAGTCTAACTTACGCAAGTCCTTTCCACCAGGCTTGCCTGTAGTGCGTCCTATGTTTCCCGCCTCTCCTCGGGTTGCAAGTTGCAAAAGGCAATAAAGCAGAGAGGAATGGTTCAGATGATCAATTTGTCTCATCTCGTTAAGCGTTAAGAGGCAGGTTATGGACGGGAATATGAGTAGTGCCTTGGATTCCAATTACTCGGAATTACGACTACCTCCATCATGTTGCATCATGGGATTGGTAGTGGGGTAGAGTCCAGCCATGGTGAGCCAGCGGTGGGTGTGTGTGGACCAGAATAGCATGTCCGCCCCTCCCAGTACTGCTGCGGATCAAAATTTCACGTGGAAGCAGACGGACAAAACTAACTGAACTCAAAAAACACTGTCCGAGGAAAGGAGGATCCCATTGGATTCTTCAACCATCATAACCACTTCTCTTTCCCGCATTCACCAATTTGCTGTTTTATTGTTCCCGTCAAATCGCAGATGTGTCTTTAGTCCTCATATTCAGTTTCCATTGGACTTCCACTGATGACTGCTGAGTGTTAGCACACGGGCAACGTTGCAAGTCAAATGAAAAACTGATAATGGCTGTTGCGGCGAGAACTCGAGCCGGAGTTGGAAAACAGCAGAATGAGCTATGAACTGAGGAAACGTTCGGATGAGTTTGAGTTGACATTGTAAATGGACTGACAGCTCTGGAAACCTCTTTAAGCGCGCAGCACCAGCCTGTGTTGTGCTGGTGTGTGTTCGGAGTAGGGAGATAGAGGATGGGAAGATGGACGAATGAATTTGACCAATCAGCGATGTGCGCACGGCCCAGCGCACGGAGAGCTAGCGTGCGGAACATTCTGGTTACGGCCGGACTACGAATGAACTTTCTGCCCAGCGAAAGGAATGACCTTTTCCAGAAGCCGTGGAACCTTCTGGGGCGCGGCTGCCCTCGCCTATAAAAGTGGACGGGCTGCTCTAGGTGGAGTTGGGATTTGACCGCCGACGAGTTCTGTGTAGCGCTCCTGACTGCGCTGGGTTTTCAGACAGAAAACGGACTTATGGTTTTTTGTAAATTTTGTCGAAGTGTTTTGGATTGCCCTGACGTGGGCTGGGACTCTTTTGTAAGATTGGTATACTTTCTACATTGACGGATTTGTGAGATTCCGACTAAATTTCCACTTTCCTGACGCGGGTCTTTCATTGGGAGAATCGGATTAATTAATTGTGTGTGTCAATAAAGTTATTGTTGTTAGTCCCAACTCCCCTGGCCTTGTGTGTGTGGTCATTGACATTGATTTCCCTTAGTTAGGCGTGCGTTTCCGAGACTAGTTTGACGACGCGCATAGAGCTATCGAAGTTGTTAGAGTGGCGCACCAACAATGGCTATTTTCTAGCATTAGAATTATATTTCATGGGAACATTCCCAATGCTCACCGAAGCAAAAAGCGATGAAGGCATACGACACAATGCGGCAAAGTGGCTGCGTACTGTTTTTGTACTGAATACTCGACAATGTTTGAAACAGCTTACAGCTCCAAATCTGAAAATGGTAGAGGGGTAGAGAAGAGACTGAGGCCTTCCATAGGAGCAAATTGCCGAGTGTACAGCTCACAAATATGTTTTAAATTGTGCACAGAGGTACTTGGAAGTCGGGGCGGAGAACCAGACGAGATTGGATTTTTTTATTTAGGTCAGGAGAGCAGTAGGTGAAGGGTCAAAGGATACTTTCTAATAAGTATACATGTACATCAATGCATTTAGTGCGGGTTGTTCTTGTGCTGGCGGCTGTACTGATTCATGGGAGTCCAGTTGCCAGCACAGCACAATGAAGCTGCCTACGCGACCACTCTTCGGGCCTCGGGGGCAGGATTGGGAATTGGGAGGATGCAAACGTTTTGGCCGTGTGATGTGTCGTCCGTGCGGATGTGTGCAATGAGGTCCATGGTTACCACACCACATGCACACACAAACACAACGACACAACACACGCATCCTCGGCAGCGCTGCGTGCGAACGTGCTAGTCTAATTCGAATTTATCGGATAGACCGTGCAGATTACTTGTAAGTACAATGTGAGCTTTCGCTTTGCCGCGCTCCAAAGCTGTGCTAGATCTTGTTATGCAGCGCAGGCAACAGCAAAGCAGTGGCTAGAGTGTGGACGACTCCCTCTACATTCTTCAAATTCTTTCAAAAATCTGTCAGATTTTCAATTCCTGAAAAACATTTTTCAAAAAATGATTTTGAGTGGGGGTAAAATTAAGGTTTTGCAGCTTGACTTCGGCCGCGAAGTTGAATTTCACGCAAAGTTTTATAGAATTGAGATTGGTTCTGTCAGATTATGTTGTAAGATCTGTAAAATTAAAAACCTTACAGATCAAACCCAAAATTCGTAAATATTTAACCTAGCATTTAGCTTCGTGGCGTACGTCAAAATGCAAACGCTAAATTTTCCGGTTATGAATTAAACTGTCGGCAAATAGTCAAAAATCATTTCTTTGGAAAATGTTTAGTAGTGTTAGTACTGACGGTGATTTCCACTAATTAGCATCAGCACCACAAGTTTTGGAATTATCAGTTCCACCAAGAGCGGAGGCACGCGACAAAGTTGATAATGGTATACTCCTATACTACCTAGTTCATCGGTTGGACAAAGTTCGTATTCTTCGTGTGGTGCATGGTGAAAGGCATCCCAAGCCAAGTGCGACACCACCTTTTAGAAACACATTATGATGTGAAAAGATCATGTGAAAAGTGAAACTCTATGAAAATGCTGTGGGTGCGCACACTGATAACGACAACGTCATGCCTAACAAAGGATATGGTGGCAATTAAAGTGGTGGATCTTCACATCTTGAACTAGGAAATACAACGCTAACTACGAGTTCCAGCATGACAATTAATTTGATGCCAACAATTGCAGTCGAATCTAAGTAACGAGGGTGATGTCCACTCATTTGCATCAGAACCAAAAGTTTTGGAATTATCAGTTCTCCCAAGAGCAGAGACACGAAAATGTTGATGATGGTGCACTCCTATACTACCCAGTTCATCGATTGGACAAAATTCGTATTGTTCTTGGGGTGCATGGTGAAAAGTATCCCAAGCAAAAAGCGACGCCACTTTTTGGATACACACTGTGGTTTAAACCGTGCGCAGGTGCAGTCGTCTGAATATGATGTTGGTGCACATAGCAGCTGTTGGCGATGGTGGTGCGTCTGCACCGCATGCGGAAGTTCACTGGCGTTCCCGAAAACGTGGAAATCATTACACCGCAACCCAAGTTCGACAGACGGTGGAAAGACAGTAGAGACGTCACAGGGATGACGTTGCACCATCCATTCCGGGATCTTTGGAAAAAGTTTTGGGATGTGTGAAAGCTGCATTCACCATTGACTATGGCATTTCAGATTTCTGCAGTTCTAGCGTTCTAATTTGTATCGCACTCCTGCGCACCATTGAAAGGGGCACACTTTTTTTGCACCAATACCAACATATCCACCTGAACTCCGGCGACTGTACCAAGAAGAGGATGGATTCACGCAATTTCTGAGAACAGATTTGACAGTAAAATAGTGCATGTGCTTTCCCTTTGTTGTCACAACTCAATTCAGCCTCCTGGTGCGGGACTGCAATTTTTTAATGTTCATGGACAAGTGTACAAGGTTTCAGATGTGGAAGCAGAGGAATGTGTAGTGCCAGACTCTTTTGGACTCTGCACAGACCTATGTGGAGCGATTACGCTGGTTATATGTAATGGTAATACCAACGGTAACAGTTATTATGTCCGGCTGTAATGGTTGTGGGTATTGATTCCCTGCTGCATACAGATCCTTACCAGATGTGCAGCTTAACGTTGGTTATGCCTTTCACCGAAATCAGTTTATATAAGGAATAAGGAATGCCAGTGTTTTGGTGCCCCCATACTATTTCATAGCATGGTTGCAGATTCAATTCAATACCATGACATTCCCCGTATCACTGCGTGAACTTCATATCAGAGAACACAGATGATCTTCGTAGTGAACACTACACCAAGGTATAATAATAATAATCAAAATCATTATGATTATCACTGACACAGCTGTTATCGTTACCAACTATTTGGTGACATCGATAATCAAAACGACAATTTCAAAATTTAGATTTGAACCACTGGACGCAACTTGATGGGATTGGTTATGATAGCGAATATGCCGCCTCATAACTAATAAGAACTCGCCACGCACATTCACTAGAGTTTTACTAATGTTAGCAAAACTGCCATATATTTTAATGAGCCATATATTCGGCTATACCAATCCGATTTTCGCGAAAGTGGTACTAAACAAAATTAGAGTCCTCTTTCAAGACTAGAATCATTTTTCTAGGTTAACGAGTTCAGGCATTATTTGAGAAAACATCGAATATAACATTTAGGGACACCCTGTATGTTGTACAGTTTTAAAATGTGTGGAAGTATAGCTCATGGAAAACGTATGAGCAGGTTTCGGTTGGTCAGGTTTTCGGAAATTGTATTGAGTCAGTAGCGGTCGGGAGCTCAGGGAGATACAACGTTCGGAGGTTTACGAAATAAAATGATAAAGTGAAGTATTGCTGCGGCAAAAACAAGTTGTAGTGAGTACTCGTTTATTTAACACTATTTTGCATTCCCCACAGTTAAAACAACCAACACAGCCTATCTTCGGGTAGAGATAGAGCTGTGAAATTGCCATTTGGTGGCCCATGAGGGGATCTAGTGGGGGGAATTTTTTATGAACTCTATTTTAGTGTAAGTGAAAATATTGTGTTGTTAGGAGGTGATTTTTGTTTTGCCTGTGCTTCGAAGTGACAATGACAACATGGAAAGCAATAAAAGATTCCAGAAGCAGGTGAGGAGCATTATGGAAGAAATTATGACGGAAGTTAAGCTGGAGTTGGATAGACAGCTACAAAATTTCAGAAAACTAGAAGTTCAGATCCAAACACTTGGGAAGTACAACCAGCAGCTGGAAGGTTATAACAAAGGAGCACTGGGATTTATGGACTCCGAGAGGATGTCCGAGGAGGAAGTATCAACGGAATTCAAGGCTCAACGAGTTTTTGAGGAGAGAGTTCAAACGGTCGTTCAGGATTATAGTGGCTAGGCGCCATCGAAACCCTCATCATCTTCGGTGGCTCACAACAGCAATTCTCGAATATAAGGCCATCGAAGATGATGATCCCAAGATTTGACAGGGAACTTACCAGCTGGTTGGGTTGGTGGAACGCATTCGACGTTGTTCATAGAAGTTCGGAGCTAACAATGAAAAACAAAATGGATTACTTGGTTGATGCGTTAACCGAAGGTACCAGGGGCTGGGATTGTGTTCGAGCCTGCCCTCAAACGGGTGAATATTATGAAAATGCCATTAATGACCTGAAGGAAAGATTTGGAGATAAGGATGCAATCTGTGACACTCTGATTATGAAGATGTCAGACTTAGTGACCGCGAAGGATACATTGTCCATTGTGAGGATTTATGATGCAATCCAAGGGAAGCTTCAGGCACTGGAGTAGCACTTTAGGCAAATGTGCTTTATTTGCTTCCGGGATAACCACAAGAGTTACGAGTGCTACGACAAGGTTAAGTGTATGATCTGCGGTGATCCACATTACGTGGCAATGTGTCCCAAGGTTGCCAATGAAAAGGACAAGAAGGGATCAAAGCCAACGGTGAGAATGAGCAAGAGCCGATATGGGACAAGCCTGAAACGCATCTTCCAGAATAAGCCAGCAGACAAAAGGTTGTCGGAGGAGGGCGCTGACAGGGGCCAGGATGAGAAAGTGACGCCCGTTGTTCACGCTGCCAGTTCATCGAACGGATCTCACAATAAAAGGCAAGTACCTCCTCAAACACTGTTGGTAAAAGTCGAGGTAAGTAATGGTAGGATAAAAGTAGTTGTTGGATACAGGCTCACAGAAATCCACTCTACTCCGCCGTACCGCTGAGTATCTCAGCATGACTCGCACGGGTACAGTTAGCATGAATCATACAATTTATGGCAACCGTTCTGAGATCTGGAACCATAATTTATATGAAATTAAGGTTTGGGATTTGCCTGGAAAACGGGCATTTCAGTTTGAGGTGTAGACGATGTCAGCATCATTGGTATTACACCGAATCATGATAATTTGGCAGTTGGATTGATGCAGCATCCTGTAACTCTCACTGATAGGAAATCTGACGGACAGATAAAATTACTCATAGGGAATGATTTGTATGGCTATTTATTGACCAGTAGTGTGAGAACTTGTCGATCTGGTTTGGTTGCAGTCGAAACTAAAATTGGATGGGTACTGAGTGGAGAGAGTGGACGGAATGAAGATCAGTCAATAGCAATGCTGCATAGTTTCATTGACGAACGAAATTGATGACCGTCAATAAGTTATAGGAGTTGGACATTTCGGGTATCAAGGACCCAATGGAAGTAAAAGCGCAGGAGTTAGATGAGGAGATCAAGATTTCATAGACTTTGTCGCGGGATAATGATGGTAGATACGAGATCCAGTTGCCGTGGATAAGATCTAAGGATAAGCTTGTGTGCAACTTCTATCAGGCCAAGAAGCGTTTGGAAGTTGTCACGCATAGTTTGAGAGAGAACGGATATTTTGATGAGTATCACAAAATATTTAATGATTGGATCGACATGTGCATCATAGAGGAAGTCTCTGGTAATGAAAGTGCTTGGATCTCAGGATACTATTTGTCTCACTGGGCTGTCATCAAGGTTGGCAGTACAACAACGAAAGTTAGGCCATTTTTGGACGTTTCTAGCAAGACTGCTTCTAATCTCAGCCTGAAAGTTTGCTTGCGAAAGGCCCGAATCTGCTGGAACTCATCCCATGCTTGATTTTGAAATTTAGGCTTAGAGCATTTGCTTCGATCAGTGACATAGCAAAAGAATTTTTGATGATCTCGGTTTGTGAGGAGGATCGCAACTACTTGAATTTTTTATGGTGGGAGCAAGATCTGAAGAGGGTCAAAGTGTTCCGCGATAATCGAGTGGTTTTCGGTGTCAACAGCTCACTTTTTCAGCTGGCGTCTGTTATTAAGCATCATCTTAACACTGTTACTGATGCACGGAAGGAAGTTGCCAAACTAATGAATAAACACTAAGTCGATAATTGGGATATCATTGAATATGGAGAGATAAATGAATGAATTCAGAAATACTGCGGTCGCCTTGATGGCAGAAGCGAAGATGGAGATGCGGCTTTGGCAAAGCAATCTAGATGAGTGTGAGGAGTCTAAGGCATGTGTCAATGTGCTGGGACCAGTGTGGGATCGGAAATGTGACACTTTTACGCAAAGGATACCAACTGCCAGATGTGGTCACAAAGCGACTGATTATAGCAGCAGTCGGTATTTGACCCAATAATGGGTGCGTTCGCGCCACTTTTGTTAATTCCAAAGCTGGCGCTGAGGAAACTGAGTCAAGACAAGTTCGGCTGGGATGATTCAATTCCACCCGACGTGTGTGGTAAATTTGTCAATTTCTGTGATGAGTTAAGCGGATATAAGGATTCCTCGGAGAGTAGCTGCGATGAATGAAGGACGCTTTGGTAATGGCCTTGTTTTTACGTGTAAGAGTACGGGACACTGTGAGCGTGCAGTTGCTTCAGGCTGTCCCACATTTGTCCCAGAAATGCCACTATTCCGAGGGCGGAATTGCTGGGTTGTGTCATTGCTGTGAGATTGGGCGCACAGGTGCAAGCTGTGTTGAAAGACGCGGGCGGTACCTGTTCATTGAAGTACTGGAGTGAACCAACTGCCCTGACATGCATTCGTAAGGATAGTTAGTGGGGGATTTTTGTTAACAACCGCGTCAAGGAAATCAGAAAACTAACTGCGATAATTGACTGGAGGTTCGTACCGGGGGCTCAAAACCCTGCGGACTTACCGTCACGGGGATGCATGGCCGTACAGTTGCAACGTGATCGTTGGTGGGAAGAGCCTGCCTAGCTACGACAGGACTATTCAGCAAGGCTTGAGGAGCCTTCCGGTGGTGACTCGACCCCCTCTCCTGGATTTAGGATGACTGCCGTTAATACTGTACATCAGCATCAAAACTTTGGTTTTTACAATTTGGCACGTTTGAGAAAAATGTACGTGTGCTGGCCTTTATCCTCAGATGGAGAAAGCATGACCCGGATACATAAACTTCTATGTGTAAGGGAATTGGAATCAGCGGAGTTGAAAATTTGGTGGCTCGTTCAGAGGGACAGTGTTGTTGCTAATTCTTCCACCAAACTCACGCTGATTAGTAATGAGCACGACTTCATCTACGTCAAGACTCGTCTGTCCGCGGATGCTGCCCCTCCAGGTTTCACAGCGCCGATATTACTACCTCGCCATCATTCGGCTTTGCAGCAATTTGTGCTTGATTTTCACATCCGCAATCACCATGCACCCGAGGGTAGGATAATTTCTCTAGTTCGTCACAGATTGTGGCTGCCCGGATTGTGACTCGTTGTCAGGCAGATTTTGGGCACATACAAACGTTGCAAGCGTGTTAATGCTAGGCCTCTCACTTTTCCAAAGGCTGTACTACCCCGTCATCGCCTTGAGGCCCACTGTTGTTTTGAGACTACGGGTGTTGATCTCGGAGGCTCCTTGCGTCTCAGGAATGATGACAAAGTTTGGTTCGAGCTATTCACCTGTTCTGTCTTTCTGGCTGTCCGCTTGGATGTCGTTACTACATTATCCATCGAGGGCTTTCTTTTAGCGTTGCAGCGCTTCATTAGTCCACGGGACCGTCCTCGAACAATTTATAGTGATAACGACACTAACTTCGTTGGCTTCCACAACCAGTTAGCTACGGTGAATTGGGAGCGGATTGCCGCCACGACTGCGGTTGATCGTATTGACCGGCGTTTTAAGCCTCCTACCGCTTCGTGGTGGGGAGGGTGGTGGGAGCGACTGGTGGGGATAATTAAGGATCTGCTGCAGCGGATTCTAGGCAAAGCAGTCGTAACCTTCGAGGAACTTCTGACTGTTTTGTGCAATGTAGAGTATGTTTTGAATAATCGTCCGTTAATGAAGAAGCACAACCTTAATGGGGAGCTTGAGGCATTAACTCCTCAAATGTTTTTGAGCGCCTGATCCTTGCGTCATGAGGGTCGCGGACTTGACCCAACGGATTATCAAGGAACTGCGGTTCCGGATATCGACGAGGCGGAGAGTTCTATGTTCTAACAGACAATTTGAAGCGCGAACAACCCTTATGAAACAGCTGCGGGCTCCGTTTCTAGATGAATATTTGTCAGAATTAGTTGAGTACAAGGATAATGTCAAGCATCAGGAAGTAAAAGTTGGCGATTTAGTTCTAATTGGTCAGGATAGGCAAGCTAGAGTGAATTGACCCCTTAAACCGGTAGTGGAAGTCATCCCTGGTGGTGATGCTAATGACAGAAAGTGTCCCCTATTAAGACTGCGCTCCCGGATCGGCAGGAAGTTCAGGGAAACTTTGTGACTCATTTAACATGTTTATCCGTTGCAAATTGATGCTTCGGCACCCGGTTCCTAGAACATTAATGAATATTTGGCTATTTCAGACATCAGCGTACTTCCCGTGGGCAAGAAAACTGACCTGGAGTCGCGGAAGACAGTGGAAGCCAATGATGCATTGGAGAACAGAACGCGCAGTGGACGTGTAGTGACGCCCCCGAATAGAATTGTGTACGATGTAAACGGGTGAAATATTCTTGATGAATTGTAATTGTCTTGTGCCCCTTTCCTGATGTCCATATATTTAACATAAACAGTAATCTTAAATGTATTGTATTATTCGCTGCGTTCCCCATCAATTAAGGTTGAAGTATGTCGGAGTCTTGGCACTGTCAAGGCATAAAATTTAACTTTCAGAGCCATTGAGATAGCGGCGCCCTCACGGAAAACGTATGAGCATGTAACTTGTTACACACTATTACAGTGACGCTTTTTCCAGAAGGTATTTAATTACTACGCACTTTAAAGCATTGTGAGCGTACTCAGGTTTTCGGGAATTGTATTGAGTCAGCGGTCGCGAGCTCAGGGAGATACAACGTTCGGAGGTTTATGTAATAAAATTATAAAGTGAAGTATTGCTGCGGCACAAACTAATTGTAGTGAGTAGTACAGTTTATATAACACAGTTTGCATTTCCGATAGTAGAGCAGTGAAATTGACAATTGTCACATGAAAATTCTGAACTAGCTGCTGCCATTAAGAAACTGCAGAGCCGACTCGATGAAGCTGAAAAGTCATCACATAGGTGCACACGTATCTGAGATCAAGGTATAAGAATTTCAGAAAATCGCAAAGAACAGCGAAGATGACAAGCTACAAAATCCCGAGTGCGTCACGTCACGCCACCTAAGGTTAGTGTTGATTTTCTTGTGTAACCACCTCATTTGATGTATTAAATTTCTCTACTTTCGAAGATGAGTGACAAGACATTTCTCAATTGCGCCAGCCATCCCTGAGAAAGTATGCTGCACAGATTAATGGGCACTGCAGAAATAATGGAAACACTGTACCATTAATCTTATTGAAAATTTATCCACATTCTGATCCAAAATGTCCCGAAGTAATTTTTTGTCCCTATATCACTACACTTATTCGTGGGCTCCCACTTGAACTTCAAAACTGGTAAACTTAAATCCTTATGGTATTTTAAAAATGGGGGTTTTCAGTCAGCACGTACCCCGCTTTTTGCTACTAATGACCTCCAGCTTAGCGACCATCCAGAAGGGTCAAAACCGAGTTCCCGCACCTACTGCTTTGCGAGAGTAGGTAATATTTATGGATAAGTTGTGCGCCGCTTGCCTCGGACATCTGACAATGTATCCTTGTCAGATGGCATGTTTCAAACAGCTGTGAAATGAATTAGCATTTTTTGGAAAAAGTAGGTGCAAGCAGGTATATACCACGTATTTTACCTGTCATACCTGAACCTATTCAGGTACCTGATTGCCAGGTACAGGTCTAGGTCCAGGTACACACTTTTGTGCCTGTTTTGCTTATCTAATCCTCATTAAGGTAAAGTTAACTCGAATGGTTTGCTGATACGACGATAAATATGAAGTCGTAACTCAAATCGTGCATGAGTTCATACCTACAAGAGCAAGATTTCCTACCACCCGCCACCTTTCTTGTGCGGCGTGTGGTAAATAGGCAGTTTTCGATTTAGTTTTCTTTACCGTGGTCCCGAGTAGGTTTTTGTAACGGACAAAAGAATAAAATTTAGTATTCTGCTGATTGTGCGTCGAAATTCTATTTTTGCACTTATTACTCATTTAACTTCGAAATTTATCATTTATGTACGAGTCGTTTATTATTGAAAAGTAAATTTCCTTGCTATAAAGCTGCTTTTTAAAATTCAGTTGTTGTTATGCTTACTTCTCATTTCTCAATTTTATTGGCTAGTTGTACAAAAATTGTATTCAAAATTGTATTTTTCAATTGCAATCTAGCGGTAATTATAGTGTTTCTTAGTTCTCAAGCAAACCATATATTTGAAAGGACGGAAATACTTCAGCAC
>WJFA01003704.1:0-12197 GCA_009870155.1 Pseudobourletiella spinata | reverse complement strand
TGGTACTGCGGAAACACCACCAGCTGACGGTTTGGAGAAACCTCTAGTTTTCGTCCCAGTCAGAGCTGATGTAAATTTAACCCGGAAGGACCTTCTCCATCGACAGTTGGTCTATCAGGTATCATTTTGGAGTGGGAACTCGTCTTCTGGAATGAATTGACATGAATTTGTAGAGCCTATGTGAAAGCGGGAGCATAGTTGAAATATGAGCAGTATTTGCTAGTAGATTTACGATTTAACTAATGGCTTAAATAAAATGGTTTCCCAGCGTACTCAAGAGTACTTGAAATCCATTGCCCCAGTCCCGGAAAAGAGCTCGCGTACGGGAATACCAGCAGCCTTCGCAGGAAATAGTGCAGAAAATCTGAGGATTATGTACGGCAATGGCCCTAGTCCAACGCAGACGACATCATCAACCAAGAGAACATTCTGGGATTTTTTCTGGCCTTTTGGCTCCTCCAAGACTACCGTTGATGATAAGAAGAAAGAGGAAATCCGGTCTCCGGCGTTACAAGCCCAAACATCCAATCTAGCCCCCAGTTACAGCTTTCGATGTCCGTACATGAACCAACAAGCCCGTCGGAAATGAGCGGCGAAAAGCTGCTCCAATTAATGTCGATATGAGCTGACTGACTAACTATAGGATAATTTTTTGCATGTACGATATTTTAATATAAAATTTTCAAGTTTAACTTTGGGATGTTGAACAAGTCTAAAGCCATTGTGTAAGAACTGCGTTCTATAATCGTAAATTTTTTGTCCGATTAAAGTGCACAAAATATATAGTGCTATATATGACTTTTTTTATATCAGATCGTCGCTCCCATTCCGTTTTATGAGTTGTGGCTTTTATTATTGTCCATATCACATCATTGCCCGTAATATGCAACGGCAGCAGTTTCTTCGGTTCACACACTGATTGCAGTGAGGGGATAGTGGTGGGAATTTTATGATGCTAATAACAAATGCTACACCTTTGTCGCTGGATTAATTGAGTGAATGCGGAATTAGACGTATCATCACGTCGTTGGAAAGCAGATGATATGCCGGCCTGTGGTGTGACTTGAGTGGAGTAAACTCCAGTGTGAGATAATTCTCCGCACCTAGTTGTCAAACTACTGAATATCCCCGGCAATAAATGCTTGAGGACTAAAACCTCAATACTTTTTCATAGAAAATGGGACATGTGATAACTGTGTGGTCTCCGTATGCTCACATCAAGTATTCTCCGTCTACAAATTCTCACTTTGAAAATATAGTGTGTGAAACTCCTTGTAGCAAACATTTTCAACTTTTTATATCAATATTGAAAAATAGCATGTGCGTATTCACACAGGCGCGAAAGGCCTCTCACAGGAGCAAACAGCAAAGGAGGGACTGTAAGTTACAGTCTGTAACAAGATGTTGACAATAAGACCTGACGGAAGATGACTTGCAGTGGTATTCATCGTGGCGTGGTAATGACTTACAACCCGAAGACTCAAGTCCGGTTTTACCATCGCCATCGCTGCGAGAGAGTCACTACGAAATCTCATTACAAATCCCATAGACGCAGCCATCAGCTTCACAATGAATGAAGATGCGGAGAGACATATACAAAATGAGTTTTTTGCCGGTGTATATGCATACAAACACACACACACACACACGAAAGGCTCCGTGTAAAGTACATTGCCTCCTTCTTTTTTCCTCTCTCTCTCTCTCTCTCGCAGTTTGTCTTCATCTTCAAAGTCAAAGAGCTGCTCGCACACACGCATCATACAGAAAGATTGAATGGACCATCGTGTTGAAGTGCACGAACCCTATGATTAAGATACGTCTTTTTTGGTAATTTTTGCTGGCCGGGATGACATTCCCGTCCTTCCTTGTCAAGATCGGCTCGTCATCTTGTAGGCTAAAATAAATAATGCTCCGTTTAGCGTAAAACTGACTGACTGCCGGCTCCTGTTGAAGACTGTTTGATTTAACACGGCTGTAATGTAAGGCAAGGCTCACACACCGGCACGTAATTGTGACAGCGGCAAAGGGATTATTGTGATGATAGCGCGGTGGTGAGGTTACGATCGTCTCCGCCATACAATGCCATTTCCAAGAGAATTATACTGGATTCATGGAAAGAGGGAAACCAAATAATATTCATTTAAATACAATATATACAGCAGCTTCCTGCCCTGCCAGTGTGATGCCTTCACATATATATATATATATATATATATTAGATGAATTATTTATTGCACAAGAGAGGATAGCAGGACATATAACGAGGAAAATTGATGCTTCCAGCAGAACAGCTCCATTCTTTCTACTCGCTCACTGAGCGAACTACCATCGTTCATGTGCTCATATAGCATTGCGAGATTCTCGCCGTCCCTGCAGAAGGCAAAACGCATATAATCAGTGCTGAGCATTGGCGGGCCGGTTTAAATCACAACTTGTTCGACGCATTATTATTCGCACGGTGGAGGATTAGGCGTGCTCGTTTTTTCCGGTAATTTATTTTTCAGCTCGTGTTTACTCAATCCTTCTCATTCTTCGCTGCCTGATCGGTGTTTATTATGAGGGAGTTTCATTGGAGTTTTATTTTCGGAAAGTCTGGAGGAGTATTTCCATTTTGTTGACCATGCTGAAACATATGCATGTGCGCGTGTTTTGTAGATTTTCCGTCCGTTCGCTGTCAGAGAACTGGGAAGTGTCAGTGCACTGGGAGATTTTCACCGCTTACTACAAGGCTAAATGAAGGCCATGATCTAAAGGGATTGCTAATTTGAAATCTATAGTCATATGTGACATTATATGCTGTGACATATTTGAGGGAAAATGCTGTGGAGTGGAAGTCAAATAGAGTGAGAGGGTGTGCGCATTGTCAACAGTTGGCTGGCAGAAGCTGGTTGAATTTTCCACAATGTTTACGATGCAGTTAATTTTTGTTTATGAATTCATGTGCTGAGTCAGTTCGGTTGAATTATAAACTCTTCTCCTTGGATTTAAGGCTCAAGAGTTAATGGCTGGTTGGTCTGACCGAGTTCTAAATATATTGTATTGCTTGTTTGTGAACAGTGAGGAGCGGACGTGAGGTTGGAACTGTGTCAACCGGCAAATCGTCTCACGTCTTTCATCGCTACGATATAATAGATTTTGCGCAGGATGGAAGCGGGACGACAGCTCGTAGTTTAGCGAGGATGGCGAACCTGGAAGTAAGTTTCTAATTTTATTTCTGCATTTGGTCGTGCAAGCATTTTATTTTGTAAGGAATGATCTAGTTGAGACAGTCAGTAAGTAGTAGTTTTCTTGCGTCAGTTTCTAGGTTATTGAGGATATTAGTGGTTTAAAATCCATTATACTATTTCTAATGGTGCATTGTTGAGGGCTCGAGCCAGGCAATTTATGCCGTGTTTAAATGACAAATTTATATGTATTCTCTGTGTCTAATAGTTTAAATACATTATTTAGGCGATGCCAGCGTCGGTAGGAACTACAACAACGTGACTAAATAACTCAGCACACACTTGGCTGTCTGACGTTACAATGGGGACATTCTAAGCTGTTGCAGTGAAGCGTTTGGAGGAGCTAGACTTAGTATGTTTGCACAAGTGTGAAACCTGATTCTGATCTGACTGAGCGGCACTCGGTGCCTTAATCCAGACTTTTCAGTTTCCAGGTAGATAATATTTTCGGCTCATCGTCCTACAGCTTATAAAAACTTACCTGTTGAGGTACGAAGGTTTTAGTGAGGAATACGTGATATTGACGCACTAGTTATGCAACACTTGTAAAGTGGATCTGTTAGGGGGTCAGTATGAGCCATTATCGAAAATAAGAGGAATGCAATATTAATGGGAATCAATGATGTTAGTTCTCTCTTCCACTTGAAAGTAGTTGAGTTGTTAATGATTTGAGTAGGGGCTGAGCCGGAGTGCTGAGTTTTGGTCCTTACAGTTACTCCGTGATGCTGATGGCATCCACATAGTCAGCATATCTCTTTATGCATTTCCGCCCGAACCCATTAGTGGGATGACATGGTGTGTCAACATATATCTACATTATTGGGTCTAGCTCCTCAGGGAAGGACATCCAGAGTTGGGCATGAACAAAGTACATGTTGAACTGCACTTGTAACGTCAAGTGTTCGTATACCGTTCTAGTTTTTGTAACGAGCAGATCAATACAGGTGGAATGGGGAACTCACAGTTGTTCTGGTACAATTGGCATATGCATACCCGCAGGGTTGGATAGTGGTATGCCAGAGCTGGATGGAAGGATCGTATTACTTATCTAACTTTTATTTACGTACGAGGATAAGTTCTGTGGGAGTGATGATTCCGGTGCGGGGAGTTTTTGTGTGGCGATTAGATAAGAATATTAATCTGTATAATCGGATATTTGTTACAGCATCAGTTTGAATCCATGACACCGCCCCGGGCATCCGTTCATCCCATACAACTTGAAGGAAAGGACAAATTCCGGAAAGACATGGCTTAATGAGTTTGCTTACACGCCGGATCTATTTTTGTTCCCTCAACTGGACCCATTTGATGACGAAGGTATATGCAGACAACAGTTTGAGGATAGATTATAGCTACATTGTTACTTCCTATGTATATATACCCATGAAATTGGGAAATTCGAATAAATACATAAATGTTAAATGTGAGAAAATAGAAATCTAATTACCGTCTCGTTTGTTTTCCAGTAACCTGCAACTTGCTCCATTCCATTCGTTCGACAATTGACACTGATCTCCTCAACTGAAGAAACTAAAGAGTCCCTAAGAAGCTTAGCTCGTAGTCTGTACACTAAAATATTTAAACATAATTTATAGTTTAATTTAACTCGAGTTATAATCCTGTAGCTTGAGACCTGCATCTGTCATCTTCCAGTAGACTTTGATCTCCACATTCCACAGTTATAAAACTCTATTTTCTTGTTGTTCATTTTTTTGTTGAGAAACCGAGAAAGACCTGACGGAGTAGCCGACGCGGAGCAATTGACAGTCAGTGTGACAAAACTTGTATTAGGATTTGAACAGAGAGAATTTTTAAGCTAAGGATGAACGAATGTAGTACCTCCGTAACGTAAATAATGGGGCAAGAATAGACTTAGCTGGGAAAAAAGGACGATTCTTCCCTTAAAAATATGGACTGGAAAGCATTAGTCGGATTCACTGTGATCTTTCATGGGATCGTGTACGCCTGGAGGCGAGAGTTTATTCTGCGACTCGATACAAGGAAGTTCAATAGTTGTTTTAACAGTCTCGGCACGCACAAGATTCGTAAGTATTTGCGCGGTTGGTTTCGTCTGGGGACGTACGTGACCATCGTCTTCGGCTTCCCCTTCACGCTGTGGCTATTCTTGAGGACGATTTATCACAGTCTCATCCCGTCCATTGTAAGTTTAATGAAACAGATGTTCCTTAAAAACTTGCTGCTCCAGTGGCTGCTGTAATGATCTATCTACTTTTAGGTCACCATTGCCGCAACCGTTGCTCCAGTGACGGGCGGCTCTGAGGAGCCACTTGAATTACATCATGGCCAGTTATCTCCCCTACCCGATGCGGACGTCATCGCACCCTCCAACTCCGGCTCAACGGCCTCATCTTCGTATCTGGCTATCCAGCCGATTTTACCGGGATGGAACCTGCCCCTGAGCCACCTGCCGTACTATCTTATTGCTATTTTGATATCCGTTGTCATCCACGAAGCGGGACATGCTGTCGCGTCAGCTTCTCACCGTATTCCCATTCTGTCCGTGGGATTCTCCTTGTTTGGGCCACTCATTCCGGCAGCTCACGTAGAACTCAATTCAACTCAGTTGAGAGAGGCCAAATTCAAGAAGCAACTGGATATTCTCACGGCGGGCGTATGGATGAACTTGTACCTCGCCCTCATTACTTACTTCGTCGTACCCAAACTTCTGCCTGCCTTGTTGTGGCCCACGCATTCCACTGGAAGTGGTTTAGCCGTCACTGGAGTCCTAGCGAATTCAGGCGCGGGGGGTATGACCTTCAAGTTTAAACAGGATTCAATGCTGCAGACGTGAAGATGTTAATTATTTAATAAATTTTTTACTTTGATTCTCAGGACCCACCGGTCTTCAGCGGGGAGACGTCATCGTTGGAATAGAAGGTTGCCCTGTTGAAGACTTTGATACGTGGCTCACATGCCTGGAAGGAATTTGGAAAGTTGACCCCCTCGGATTTTGCCTTTTAAATGACAGTATAACGAAATTCTCTAATAACTCTGAAGGTATGAAGCTATGAGAATTTCAATTATAGAGTGCTGCATTAGAATAGAGGTATAGTGATGTGATATTGATACCGTGATCTCTTTGCCAGACTGTTGCAGACCGAACGGAGATAATTCCCCCACACACTTATGTTTCCTGCAGTTGGATTCGACGTCAAAGTCGAGCGAGCCTATATTATCCGGTCCGAACAAGAGCTCAAATCACGACTCGTCAAATCAAACTTCGTCGTTCTGCCTCCCCGCTCAGCCGGTTATCACAGGGAATGGGACCAAGCCGGACCTGTGCTTCTCCCCTCATTACACCTGCATCGGAGACAATGGTGATGCGCACTGTGTTTTGCCCCGGATCGTGCGCGACTACAAGAGATTCCGCACGGTTCAAATTCATCGGCGGCAGAACTACGCCAAGGAATCAGTTCTATTTGTGGGCGACGTCTATGACCTGGTTAACGGCGTGCGCACGTCGGAATTTGTTCCTCGTGACTTCTTCCTTAGCCGCCTCTTAGGTTACAGTAGGATAGTGTTGATTAGTGTACAATTAGAAACGGTGCTTCTGCTGACGGCGGGGCTGTCAGCAGGTCTCGCAGTGGTCAACATGTTGCCCATTTACGGGCTGGATGGATACCATGTGGTGGACGCTTTAGTCAGATCTTATTTTGGAAAGCGCTGGGACAGCCGGCAAGTGTCCAGGCTGGTGAATGTGATTTCATGGGCTGCCCTCGCAGTGGCGCTGTTGACTGTACTATGCTCAGTAGTCCAAAATTTTTAATCAACAAAAATGTAACAGAGTTCAATTGTACGCGGACTTTCGTCGTCGTCGTCGTCATTGTTACTAAAAAGTATTGTTGTAAGAATTTTTACTGCATGCGAGTGTGTGTGTGTTTTTGTGAAGTGGGTGTGCAATCGTTGTTGTTACTAATGTCTAAGACTATAATATATACTACCGAGCGGTACGCTATTTATTACGGCGCTTTATGGCTTGATTACTCTGTAGTTTTCGTTATTATGTAAGTCCTAGGTTACCCCGAGCATCAAGTTTATTATTTGATGTGAGAGCAATCAAGAATCTTTTCCATATCATTTCATGGTGTACAAGTCTGTAGTCTCTTCCCATTAGTCATTTATGGTTAGATGATTGGTGCGTATGATGATGGTGAAAGTTGGTGTTAAGTTCCAGTTTGGACAGTAATATTTCTTTATCGATTACAGAGATTTAAAACAGAAAATCACGTGTAACTTACTTTCAGTGCTTGTATTTTGAGTTCCTCTCTCGGCTCAAATAAATCTTTATACGAATCGTAACGAAGCTCTCCAGTTGCATTGTCCGTCCGGGCATGACTCTAATCCCCTCCTCCATGGCATCGGTACAAATTGAGCTAGCAGTACTCCTCACATCGTGAAACATCGATAGCAGTATAGTTAAGCGTATGCATGTAAGTATCACAGAGTTCCTGTACATATCCCACCGTATCAGCAGTCAGGCTCTTCCTCCAGTTATCAACGCGTAACTTTGAAATCCTATGAGTAGTCCAAGGCTGATCCAGATCAGCATTCGTGTGTTCATTCAAATAAGTCACCATTTCCTTGGCCCAAGGAATACTCAAGTTTTTAAATAGTGTTTGTAAAGTATTTCGTGGATCCTTGGCCAGGTCTTCATATTTGACAAGATGGAGTTGATGTCGAGAGCGTCGCTTCAAAAACTTGTAGTAGTTGATATCGCTCTTCAAATCGCTGCAAAGAGTTTCCACCTTGCCGCAGAGAGGGTCGTCCTTGCACCAATTTAACTATATACAAGGATTTTGAGTTAGCCTGATGAGTTAATACCCCCTCACGAGGTAACATAGATTGACTAATACCTTCAGCCTAGATGCTAAAATAGCTCGAGGGTCCCTCACTAAGAAAATCACGTGGAATTCATCGGAAGAATCCAGAAGTTCTTTCAGGTGCTTCAGGCGAATACTTGATTTAAAAATAAAAACGTTAAATTTTTTTTTTAAATTCAAAAAAATAATAAATGTATACAACATTACATAAAATTATTATATAAAAAATATAATATAAATAATATAAAAAAATAAATTTAAAAAATGTTATATAAAAAATAAATTTAAAAAATATTATATAAAAAACAAATTTAAAAAATGTTTTAAAATCTAAATAAATAATTCATTCAAAATTAAGCATTAATTAATTAATTAATTAAAACATAACACAAACACTTTAGTTTAAATCGAATCGCTTCAACAAAATAATCCGATTACCGCACTAATTTCATTATCTGTACAGGATAAACATTGCAGGCCCTCTGGAGAAAATCCGTGTTGAAACATTTGTCACCAAGAAACTCGCACGCCCTCTTGATCTTGTTGTTGTGCGCTAGAAGGCCGTTCTGTTTACTCGTGGCAACATAATCCGGAACTCTCCCGTAAATGCATTTTGACAATGACTCAATTATACCTTGGGCTTTAAGTACCTCCTTGTTTGCATCCTAGACAGACAAATACACTTTATTTAAAAGTTCCCAAACCAAAATATTCAAAACAGCTACCAAATCAAAGACGTTCAGATGACCTTTAGCCCTGTCAGAGGTTCGTAGTGGTAATAAATCCAGGGGTGAGCATTCATAGCTTCAGCAAAAAACGTTGACCCTGTCCTCCACGTCGTGGCGATCATAAGTGTTTTCGGATCTCTGCAGACAATGGAAACAAATCTTGACTACTGTATTGTGGGTATTGTAATTGCAATACGTCCGTAGCTAAAAGTAGCGGGGCGACCATTTTCACACTCGTCACTTCGAGAAAATCTAACGATTTCATACTACAATTATATTACGCCATTAACAATCCCAGCCATCCTGTAGAACTAAACATTCGCGCTCATTAATTATTTTCATCAAGGACAAATAACCGTTGCATAAAACGGATAATCTAGGTTGCACACTTCTAGTTCAGCTGTGCAAGCACTGCATTCTGTAGTAACCACTGCCGAGCAGGCGGTTCAGATTCCACTCAAGCCACTGCAGACTACATATTGCACTGTTCTTAATGAAATAAATTGGACTTTTTTCCAATTTTCCTACTTGTAAGCAGTTTCGTTGATGTGACTGTCCGCATAAGCCTGTATCTCCTCCATTGCAATACGATACGTCGCTGGTAACTCGTCCAGAGCCACTGGCGGCGCAGGCACTGGCACAGGTCGTATCAATTTCCCCATCCTTGACCCCTCGATTTCTTGCAGAATTCCCAAATCTGAGAAGAAAATCAATGTCCATCACTTCCACCTTAATTTAACGACACGACAACTGAACTCAGAAAATCAAATTTACCAAAACTTCATAAGTCTTACCAGGAGATTCGTTGCTGCCATTTGAGTTTTCCCGCGCAAGCAATTGGATCACATTGACAATTTTTTTCGTCCTCGCCTCTTGTACTTCCGACACCGTGATGACCCACACCCACATGAAGACGCACAGAATGCTCATTGCCCAGAGAAATGTAGGCTTTGTAAGGAATGAAAATAACATACTATTTTATCACATAAAAGACCACAGGATTGATCCCTCGACCCCACTCACTCACTCAAGCTCCCTCATCAATTCAAGACTGGTGTTTTAGTTGTTGTTGTGATATTGTGAAAGGCTCGTTTACCATTTTGGCAAGAAGAAACCGCAAGAGAGAACGAGGAAACTGATCATGTAAAACTGTCATTTATAAACAGAAGGGCTGATCATTTTTCACACATGGGCACCACCTTTGAAATGACAGAGGTAAATTTAAACCCGTGCACAATTTGCCTACCTAAATGCACACACACAAAATATAGACACACTAGTTACGCGAGCATATGCGTAGCCCGTTCCCTTCTGGTATGAGTCTCAACAACCATCCAGGCCGATGATGATTGTGTGTCTAAAAGTACAGTATTTACTTTGTGGGATAGCCAGCTCCAATTGTGTGAGGCTTAAAGTATTGAGTGGGATAATGAAAATGAAAATATTGTTCACACTCCATACCGTGTGCTGTGGATGAAACACCTTTTAGGCAATGCTTGCCAGATGACTTCATTTTAGTCTGCTTTTATTTCACCAGGGCAGAGCGGTTTCCGCTTTATCTTATCGCGTGAAGGAACTACACACTTGAGATCCCAACTTTTTGTCTATTCCTATACACTATCATCTCCCTTTATCCCTGGCCACACAAACAGAGCAGAATGCACGGGGGGCTCAAAATAATTTACAGGCCACATGACACAGACACACATAGCCTATAATCCTGCACGGTCATGGGGATGAGGAGCACTTGATTTTGTGACGAACGCTGACACTTGATGAGCCTCTCATCTATATCAAATCAAATGTCTTTTCCCCTCCTCCCATTTACCTCCATAACCAACGATTTGTGTATACAACTCCGCGCCTGTTTTTATACACAGAGTAATCCCGCCTGGCAAATTAATAGGAGAAAAGCCCGCCGTGTAGGCACTCTTTGTTCTCCCCACCAAGGATTTATCCTCTTTAACCTGCAACGTTGCCCCCGTGCAGAAGGTTCTGGTCATTCTCCCAAATTCATTCCAGCAGTAATATTTCACATACTTTATTGAAATTGATATTTAAAAAGGGTTTTACAGCTCTTGAAGGCAATAAAATCCACCTAGGTGATGACAGCACAGTTTATTACTCAAGCAGTAAAGATCCACTTCTACTCATTTTCATCCACCTTAAGGCAATTACAGGTGCAGTCACACTTGAGTCCGTCTACAGTTGAAGTGGTGGCCGTAGTGGTGGGTACTGCACTTCGAACCACACGGATCGAACTCTCAGAAGCATCGGTAATAGACTGTTCGCTTGACAATTCCGGAAGTTTGGACACTTTGTTATTCAGGACTAGCTGGGGTGCGGATGTCGTCATCGGATTAGTCGCCTGTGTTGGAGGAATCGTCGTGAGCTTCGGTTCTACAGTCTCCATCGCCCCCTGCGTTAGAGTGGTTACCGTCGGGGGCAATTCCCTGTCATCTCGACGACAAGGGTTCAAGGCACTTCTGTTCAGGTTCTGAATTGTAGTGGCAACTCCCAACGTCACCGTGTCTACCAGTGCGTAGGTTCCTGGCTCAGTCAAGTTCACCGTGATTTTGATCTGGAAGTTATAAACCAAGATCGTCAAAAATCTGTCGATAGAGATGATAAGACGGACATGGCGTTAACAAGCTCAAGATTGATTCGCCCTCCCTAAGAATCACTTGATGAAAGATAAAGTGAGCCAGCTGGGAGTACATACTCACAATGCTACAAACTTCACCTGCCTGTGGCAGGTTTTGGTAATGACACACAGGTGCATATTCTAAGTCATTTTGCCATTAACAATGTATTTACCTCGGCGCCCAGGCGCCTGTCTTTAGCCACAATGGCATCACACCAGCTCTTCCCTGTTGACCAAAACTTTCCGAGAGTCTGATTCAGTCCGTTTGTGAGGACGACGGGGACTCTTGGATGAGCCAGCAGTCTCACCGCCACCTCGTACATTAGCTGATGTTTCAGGGCAAACTTCATTTCATGGTAATTGTCGTTGTCCAGGGAGTAAGGAGCAAAGTGGAAGTACCAGACTCCGCGAGCAACCACCGGTTTCCCGGGGGTGCGTACGAAATCCGGAGCGAACCGTCCGCCGTCAACCAATGAGTTAGCATAGATGTAGTCACCCCTAAACTTCCAAAATCTCATATCCTTCTGCTCCTCCAGGACCATGTCGAATCCTGCACAGAGGCACAAAATACTCGAGAAAACCAACGCCGAAACAACAGCAGTCTTCATGACTTGGAAAATTGACTCTTATTTTTTCACGTGAGTAAACTCTGTAGCTCAGCACACCACTGAACGTCTTTAAACATTTTTCTATGTGGAACCAGAATTAAGATTCTTGTCGTGTGTGAGCAGCGAAGAATGGAGACTTAAACTTCCAAAAG
>WJFA01003703.1:0-12197 GCA_009870155.1 Pseudobourletiella spinata | reverse complement strand
CTGAAGAGTCAAATCTGAGTTTCCGCACCTACCGCTTTCAGAGAGGCAATCGTTATGGATGAGCTGCGCGTTGCATAGGGTGTTGGCGCTGTGCGCCGCGGACACCTGAAAACGTCCCCTTGTCAGTCTTTCGGAAGCGCTCAGAAGCGTTTCTGAAAGTAACCTATACATTTACTATTATGAGTTTGAGTCTGTTTGACTGAAAGAAGGAGCAGGCTCGGGTTGCGTTGAGTTAAATTAGCTGTTAGAGATTTTCTTAAGCCAGTTATTAAACTATTAGTTATTAAATGCTCTTCGGACAGCATTACAACCTTTGCGATGCATGTGATGAAGAATGTAATATCATGATACAGAAGCAAGAGGCATAAGAGAATGCTGCATTCAGGAAGGACTCCTTCGTGAACCTGACATATTGACATACTGAGTTTTAAAATACTTGTTACGGATTTTCATTCCCTACAACGAAACTATGTGACTACCATATTTTTACTTATGACTGAATTTGAATTGGATAGATTTCTGGAAATTCACTTCATGTAAACTTCATATGCTTGCCTTTTCCTGCAAATGCTGTAATAACATCAAACTTTGCACGTGTGCACGTGCTTAAAAATTATGTTACCGTGTTTTCACTTTCTAATATCTACTTAAGTTTTTCCAACTGGTAATATTTTGCGGTAAGGTGTAGCTTTCAAGCTAATCTAACTAATTGTGGCCACTGGCGCGAGAGGCACAGCACTTTTTGCGGAAGGTAAGCGTTAATTTGAATGTAGTTTGGGTAATTTGGGCAGACAAGATTAGGCATGGAAACGGTATAGGCAAAAGCTATAAAGAGTTCCCGTGACGTATGCCAACGGCCATACAACGTTGAAAACACCAGTTATCGTCCAATCACTGAAGTTAGTACGCTTTACACGCTACAGCTTTCCTAGGTCTCTCAGCTGTTAGTATACATATTACCTGAGTGACCTGGCTAAGCGCAGTGTGTGTAAGCTGTATAAGCGAAACCGGACGCGGTTAGTACTACTGGATGGGTGACCGCCTAGGAACTCCGCGCGCTGTTGGCATTAATGTTGTACTCTTTGCTGTTATTTCCCCTCTTTTATTCCGGCTCCCGATCACATAGTTAACTTTTCTAAACTTGTCCAAAATCTCATCGCTATATAACATTTTTTGAACAAGTCCAGTTCAAATGAAATATTCTTTACTCTGTACTGAAGCAGTCAATCCAGTATTCAACGGTTTCGCACAGGCATGGCAAAGCTCGTAGGTGAAATTCGTCCTTTTTTCAAACGTATCTCGTAAACTTATTAAAATCACCACCAATTTAGAAAAGGTTGCAGTAGTCAGGCATAAATCTACCGCTTTTTGTTGTTCGGGAAAATCTGGTCACTACTGTCTAACGGTCGTGCGAAAAGGTCATTCTGAAAAGATTGATAGATTGAGGTAATTTAGGGTGTAAAAGTAATACATGGAGATTTAAAGACGCCAATGGGGAAAACTAAACCGACAGGTTTAATATCTTTATTTCATGTTTCCAATGCTCTTCATTATGTAGCTGGAAAAGTACATAATGTGTGGAAAGGCTCGAGAGAAAAATTGAGATTGGAAGACCATTAAAGATGCAACATTTGCGATTATTTCTGTAAAAAATAGTTCCATGCACGGTTCCCGTGGAGTCTGTGCTGACCACAGACTACACATCATTTCACTGGAATCGTCAAAAGCTAACAGTCTTAAACAATGAACTTCCAGCAGTTCGAAAAACTGACATCTAATATTTTATTAGCACAAATCTACAACCTCACTAAGGCTCAATTTCTAGAAGATAAATTTCGCTGATACTGCTCCATGTTATGATGTTTGAAAAATGTTTTTCCATATTCGTATGTAGATATCATAATAGCACAAGCAGGAGCCACTTTGATTACTCTCGGAGCTAAACCTGTGAAAAGACCACTAATTCCTTGACTGGCATGTATTCGCTTGATGATATCCGTCGATGCTGACAGTTTTCTTACTGTAAATTCAAATGGGAACCATAAATTCAGGCTGAAATTTGAAAAAAATGTGCATTGAGGATTGGATAAATTAAAGAATGACACCGACCTTTTTGGCCAAAATCAGCTTCCCCCAGCTCAATTTGCCTATGAGTCTTGACAACATCAAATGGTAAAGTTACAGTGGCAGCAAACTATTTATAAACAAATGGAAAGATAATTAAAACCTGAGTGGCACATAAACGCCTTAATTAACTTAAATTAATAGGTTGTTTATTTACACTTCCAGCAGCAGCTCCCGCCAGAAAACTATGTAAAATACTTGGATCTTCGTCTGAGCTTCCGGACACTAATCTTTTAAGCGCTTCGTAGGCAGTCCAGTAAATTGCTGCAGCATTATTTTTCAATGATTATAAGTATAAATATGCTTCATTCAAAGCTTTATACTAGGCAGTCGTTTATTCACCTGAGAAAGGAACATCTCGCATTATTGTTGGCGCCCAGCCTAACCAAAATCCTCGTATTCCTTTAGCTTCGTAAAGACTTTTGCACGCACGGTAAATTTCTGGAATATAAAAATGTATTAATTTCGTTTCTAAATGTCGCCGCCCCCTATCAATTCATTCACATACGGAAAGAAAGGCATAAAGCATGTGCACCAAATTATACTCACCACTATAACTAAGTCGAACTGACTGCATTTTGGTTCGTATAAGTTCAAGTGGGCTAACGACGGTTACGGCCCAAGTCCTTGCTAAACCTCCTGCAACAAGTGGAACCCATATAGGATATTCAGCAGAACCAGTCTGTTCCTTGTATTTATCCGCCATTCGGGTTCTAAGGTGCTCGAAGGACACGAAATAAACCATAGTAGCAGGCACAGCCATGACTAAGGTAGGTGGAAGACCGCTCCACAACGACAGTGGTCCTTCTTGTCTTATAATCTTCAAAAAGGCATCCTGTAAACAAATCATAATGCATGTAATGCCTAGGAGCATTTATTTGTATCTTTAGGAAAGAATTAAAACAAACAACACTACCACGGTAGAAGAGAATTGGCTTGGTCTCTTAACCCAGGTATTGACTTTCCCATCGATACAATGACATATATGGTCCATGAGTCCATTGCAGTACAGAAAGCATCTATTGGACAGTAACGCCTTTTGTTGACTCTGAATACGGATCTTGACGACATCGAGCGGGGTAACTAATGGCACAAATTGCAAAATCATTACTTTTGTATGCCTGAGAGTTTATAAAAGCACTTGTATACCCATTGTAGCGGTTAGTAATGCCCCAGTACAAGAGGCCATCATTTGTTGATGCGGTTTGATCCGAAACCGCTTGTCATTTACATCAAGTGCTTCGCCGGACATTGTGAGAATTCAACTGAAAGTCAAACACATGTATTTTAATGCGTTAATTTTATAGAGTCAAACACAGAGGTGACAGGAAAGTATCATTCACTTACCTACCAAGTTTCAGAGGAATTTTGAACCGACTAGGAGTCAATTCATGAATCATTAAGATTCTGAATTATTTACGCAATATTAATTGTTCTTTCTAGAGAGGACGTGCCCGGAGTCAGGGAATGCGCATTCCTGAAGTGAGTTAACCACAACTGAGGACCTGAACAAAAAGTAAAAGTCGTACATCTTTAAAATGTTGCAACTGATGAAATAATCAACCGACACATGGCTTCCGAGCAGAAGTACCGTAATACTGACGAAGTTTGCTATTATACTTGTGATAACGCTACAATCGCAGTATGCAAGAAGCAGTTTTTCAAGGTCTTATTTTTCACACTGTGGGAACTATTCTAATTGCTTATTTTTCACGAATCGTTTGGTTTCATAATCACATGTGAAAAGTCAGTCTTCCCGCCATTTTCTACCGTCCTCGTGTGACGGGCACACACATTTCCCTCGGTATAGTCTAGTACCTCAGAGTGGATTTAGTAAGCCTACGAGGATTCTTTGCAACTGTACGCACTGTAGCGAGTGGACTGCCGAAGATTCGCGAAGAAGCATCTGTAATCTACTGCTAACTGCTACTGGAAAAGGCTACGCAGAACTTCCATAAATACATCAGCTGTATGCAGAAACTTTAAGCTATTACAGAGGTTAGTTTCCTTCAAAAAGTAGCAAATAAACTAAGTAGCTAAGTAGAAAGCTTTATTAATTTATCATTATCGCATCAGTACCAGTACATATCGTTGACGCACGGAATAAGATCAAGGAAGGGGCACGAGCACATCACACATGAGCCAATATCAGTTCAGTTATTCAGTTTCGTGTATTGCGTAAAGGAAGTATGTTCATTAATGTGTTTTACCGTGAGAAAATACTGATTGGAGTTGGAAATAAAGTTGGAAATTAGTTACGCTCGCCGTACAAAAACCTTTACAATTCGTGGAGTTTAAAAGTTGATTCATGATCTGATCCGGCCTTCTAATCTCACTCAGTTCTGTCTATGTCGAACTTTGGTAACTCCTAAATAATTTGTTTTTCTTTTAAGCAGTCTCAGAAGCTACTCTCTTCCGTCTATAGAAGTTTCGTTAATTTGAAATTACTGAATAAATTAGTGGAAATAATGAGGGAATTCCTGCAAGTTTCCCAGAAGATAGATTGGGAATGGTAGTGAGTTGTTAGAGCCTTACCTTTAATTTCATTTTGATTAGTTCCCGATTTGCGAAGTTCAAAACATGCTTACTACCTTTCGGTTTAGAATCTGCTTTGTATTTGGCACCTTCGGGGATTGTCGAGGAAAATAATTAAGGGAATTGCCTTTATTCTAGACTATCTAGGGAAACTCATCTATACTTACATGTATTAAACTCTTTGAACTCTTGAGTAATGTTAGGTGGTTTGATATCTTTATGACTCAGTCATCGGATGGTACGTCCGACGTTCTCGTGCTTGGAATTGGAACTTGAAAGAATCAAAGAGCACACACATAATTATAGATTCATTACAAACACGGACGAGCATCGTACCATGACCATGAGCGTAAGCATGACCACTTATTAGAAGTCAGGCTATTTTCGTTCCGGAAGAAGCACCGTGCAACTTTTCCCTCCCATTATACGAGTATTTTACTTTAGTGTCTAAGATTAAGTTGCCTGACATAGATCAGGTGTTTTACTTCTAAGATTAGATGGAACTTCCAAAAAGCTCCCGTCTCTTCTGCATGACGTGCAAAGTGCAGTATCCGGTTTTGTTTAGCTTTTTTGCCTAACTTGAGTTGGTAGTCGCTAAAACTGCTAGAAGAGCTGGGATCGGAAAGCACTAATTCATTGGTTAGTCTGTTTTGTAATGCAGTGATGTATATTTGAAAAATGATGCGCAAGATAGACATTTCGCCATATTATCAATCCCTAGTGTATTTAATAAATCGTTTCCAATTATTACCATTACAAGACGAAGTCATGCTAAAAAATACACACTCTTGGTAATTGTGGTCAATCAGTCTAACATGACTTCAGAAAAGATGCAAATGTTTGCGTAACCCAAAAATGCCTGTATACCAAAAATAATGAGAAGCGGGGCTCGCAGTTTCTTAATGCGAGTGACTTCGTTGGAGTAGTCTGTAAGTCTACAAATGGTACCATGTATGGCACTACCATGAGCTCTAGCTATACAAGTATGCCTTACCCTCCCTAGGGCTTCACTATAGGACTCGCTCTACTACATGAAAAGTAGCATTGAAACAGCCAGTGATCGCTGAATTGATTTTTAACAAGTTTAATTAGTTAGGATTCGGCCATGACCCATTCACAAGCTACCACAACACAGACATCCATTCTTTTGCTCTGTAAGAACAAAGATCCACAAGGTATTTGAAGTGTGGTGGCCATGCGTAGACGCATACGTAGAAATGTGTACATGGTAATCATGGTTTCTTAGTCGCGGCTCGCAAAATAGGTAGGGTGACCACGAAACTGACGAGAACAGTGTACAATCAGGTGAATACATGACCGCATGACACATGACTCACCCAGCAACATGGTGGAATTAGGGATGGGAAAATGGTGATTTCGAAGTCTTCTCAATATATTAATCGTATTGAACCTCTAAAAACCTCGATTCTCGTTTCGTCAGATACAAAATGTTCTATCCTTTCCTACGTACAATATCGATTCGAAGGCTTTTCAATAATATTGCTTGTATCTAGTCCCGAAAAATCTCAATAATCGTCGATTATCAACCCTCCCATTCCTAAATGAGTGGTTAGTTCTACGTGGAATTGGTGGTGACGGAGGAAACGCTGGAAGGTTCACATTGACATATGAGGAATGGCAGTGGTTCTTTAGAATCAGAGATAAGCTCGATCAGTGGCTGTTAAGCTGAGGAATTCAACTGAGTTGGATGCTGTACAAGCAACGCGGCTGTAAAAGAACGTGTAGGCGTTTAAACACGCTCAGATCTCATTGTACTCTGCTTCCTCAACCATGTTGTTGAGTCGTGTGCATCGCCGTAACTGAGGGGAGTCTAGGAAGTTGGCAAGGCTTGTTTATTCTGTGAGTAATCGTACATCGGGACAGCCTTATTCCGCTCACCGCAACAGGTGACAGGTAAAGGGGCACTCTGTTCACAGTTTTCATTCACAAGGGAATCATTCAAAGGCGTGCGGCGTCCAAAACTCGTAGTGGAAGAAAATATTTTTATATTGTCGGTAATTTGTGCTGGTGGTGCGTTAAATTGAATATTTTTTTTCTATAGCTATCATTCCGCTCGTCAAGTAATACTGCCAAGTGCCTCACTGAAAAGGATTTACATCTTGTGACAGATTGAAGAAACATTGGATTCAAAATGTGGGGCGGCTTTAAGTGTTCAAGAAATTCTCTAATCGTTCTCAACTTCTTCTATTTTGTAAGTGAGCCAATTAATGGCCGTGACATTAGTAAATGATTCATCATTGTGCTTAAAGTTGAATATTTTCTAATTTGTTGATAGATAGTCGGCGTTATACTTATTGCACTGGGTGGCCATTGGATGACGTCGAATAAAGTGTCAAGTTTACCAATAATTGGAGGAGTCATAGCCTGTGGTGTATTTTTGTCTATGCTATCAGTGGCTGGCCTAATTGGAGCAGTGAAACATCATCAAGTCTTATTATTTTTCTACATGGTCATTCTCTTCGTCGTTTTCCTCATTCAATTCAGCATCGCTATGGCGTGCCTAACTGTGTCTGAAAGTGCTCAGAGAGATCTCGCCAAGCAAGGTTGGGCGTCCGTGGATGACAACACCAAGTGGGATGCTCAAGTTACCTTTGGTTGCTGCGGCTATGAAGAGATTGGCATTGCTTCCAACAGTTCCGACGGATTGGGTCATCCACCATGCTTTAAAATTGTCAGTATTTTTTGTGTGTTTCTGCTTCTTTCCATATAAAATGATGAGTAGTATTTTGATATGGCTATGTACTGTACAGCCTGTTTGCGTTGCCGGACTCAACTTTACATGCCAAGATGAGAATAGTTGCTGCTCTGTTGTGAACCCCGAGTGTAGCTGCGAACCGTGCAAAGACAAACTGGACGCGGTCACTGCGAAAGCGTTCTCTGTAACAGGAGGAGTATCACTGTTCTTCAGCTTTACAGAGGTAAGGAGATACATTGCGGAATATTAATACGATGTAGCTCTTTTCTGCTTGAACAAAAGGTATATTTCTATGTAATGCTGTATCTGGTGATGGTGTTGGATGGCAGCAGCGGCGAGCTTTTGGTTATAATGTACATTTGAATTTTGATTCTTCCTTGTAATGTTGAATCCCTTGTCTCTGTATTTTAGTTTTTCGGTGTTTGGCTCGCATATCGCTATCGAAATCAAAAAAATCCGTTCGGTGGAAATCCTTCTGCGTTCCTCTGAAATGCTCAAGTCCTAGTTCTGAACTGTTCCTCACGCGATCGACAAAGCTATATGAGCCCACTGCTTCGTTGGAACTGGTGTAGTCAGTCATCTACGCTCTATATGATCACTTAAATTTTGCCCTACGGGTTCAAATCAAATGTTCAACAAAGAATACTGTGACGCTTCTAGCTTGGGTGAGGAGAGGAAGAGGTAACCATAGTGACCTGCGCCCGATTGCCTAAACCAAAAGGTGACTGCTGATGAGCTGGAAGTCAGCTAACTTGGTCGTAGGTTGTGCTAATACACGAAAGTATTAGCCATTTTAACAGCCTTCTAACTCCAACCGTAGGGAAAAGAGATAAGATAGATGTGAAAACTAAGTGCTGATCCTAGAGTAACAGTTTCTATTTAGATTCAGAGTGTTGAGTTTATAAGAACCTTTATAGTGGTTCTTGCCGACTGATTGCCACTACGTCCCATTCCTATGATGATTAAATGTTGTGTGCTCGTCGACCCCACTCACTTGTTCTTTTCCATAAGTCGCAGCTGGTATCTAACTAGATGACCACATTAATATATGTACTCGTGGATTAAATTTTTTAAGAGGAATGTATTTTATGGAGAAGTTTTGGTGCAGTTGTTTGTGGTTGTGTGGTATGACTATGCCAAAAGTGGCCATGGTGGAATCGTGTGCTGTAAATAATCTCATGTCTGCGGCTTTGCTTCTGGAAAGTTGATTTACTTATTATTATGGATGTCTATTGAAATCCCGCTTTCGGGAATTGGGGCTGCGCCTCTTGGTGGTGGATTCTTTTCATTTATCGTCGTTCAGGATGTGATATTGTAGAATGTATGTATCGTATGCTACTCTAAAAATCATTGTAACTTGAAAACATGTTCTTTCGTACAGATAATTGGAGCTATTTTAGCAGGCCACTACAGAAACCTGTACGGAGGCGTCTGAAAGAATCATCCAGGAATCATCATGTGGTGATTCCTAGTTGTAATGTATTTGTTGCAATGAGCATTCTGTTCTCTGCGAAATCGTCTACATGGGCATCTATGTGATGTCAAGGAAAAACATTGTAAGTGAAGGTAAACTTTATATACCGGTCGGTGAGTGTAATTCTAGATGGTTTATTAACATCTGTCCCTATTATAGTTTTTTATGAGGCGGTGAGATACTTGCAAAGTATGCTCCCATGCATGGTAATACGGTAAAATACTTTGGTTAACTGACGGAGCTCTCCGTCAGTGGTGTATATTTCGCTGATACGTTAACGACTCACCGAATATTCATATTCATCCTAAGATTAATTTCTACACTTTAGAGATTTTAGTTGCAGAGCCAAAGATTCGTGTGTATTGCTTAGAGGAATTCATAGAGATTAGTAAATCATGTTGCTGTAATTTACATGTGAATGTTTTGTCACTGGTAAATTTAAATTGAAGTCTCATTATGTACTGCTGAAATACGGTGTTTCGTATGGAAAGGTTAATGTATAGTACAACGTGATGCACTCCGTGGGCCCTCTTGAACGTAATATAGAATCAAGCTAGTCTCCTTTCTTTCGAAGCGCTGAGAATTTTAAGTTTTAGCTTTAGTTAAGAGAAACATTTGATGTTTACATCATCATAACCTGTGATTCGCCTCAAGGGTGGAAAAAGTCTGAAATGAATAAATGTCGTTGAGATCCAAGTTATAACGCAATCAACAGTTTTATTGTCTCGCCAGCCTATTCTGTGAGAATTCAGTGAAGGATACTATTGACACGATTCAAGCAATCCTTCACTAAAACTGTGGTAACATTGCCTAGTGCTTAGTACTCTGTAATACTCGGCGATTCCCATCAAAAACAATATTGGTCGGTGCTACACTTGTTGAACTTTTCAATTATATGTTCGCGTTCGTTACAAATTATAGTACAACCAGCCTGAAGTGCCACTAAATATAATTTAAAACTATTAGTTAAAATAAAGCACATGTATGCGTACAGCAATCCTTGAAAACGGGATCAACCGCAACATATTCTCCATCCAACTCTCTCGCGATTCATAAACGTCCTGGAGGCATGAATCAAATTGACAAACTCTACTTCGAATTTGGGAGAAAGACTCTGATATTTCAGTAATATCACAATAGTGGAGGCACGTGAATATTTGGTAGCATCGTAATACAACACCATGAACCTTGTACGTATTAAAATCTCAGTCCCAGCGATCAACAGACATGGGTTTCTCTTCCTTCGCGTTGAGATTAAAAGAATCGCTGGTACCGTCTTCCCCACACCACGTAAAAGGTTCCAATTTCTCTTCCACAGGCAAAAGATCATTTAAAAATTCCGCAGTCTTTAGAGCCTCTGTTAAAGATTTTTGGCACTTTGACAGACTGCGAGACAGTTCCGGAACTTGTTCGAATTTCAAGGCGACATAGGCATATTGTCTTTGTCGAAGTGTGAATGTTTTGAGCATTTTGTTCAAGGCCTCGTCCACCTGCTTAATTCTCTTCATGAGTCGGACTTGGTTCCGGGACATCATTATAGAATGTTTTTTTATAAACCCATTGTAAACTTGACCAATTTTTATAATGGACTGAGTATCCAATTTGGATTTTAGTTCCTGTGGGTCGGATTTAGACCAGGGAAATCTCTTGCTCAAATTATCCATGATGGGTAGAAATATGGGTATTTCATTCAGTCGTTGAAACAAAGGATCGGCTTCGATGTTCACCACTTGCTCTTCCCCACTGTGAACAACCACCAATGTGCTCCTGCTCATCAGGCTAGAATTATCTGCTTGGCTGCTTTTGTTCCTGTTACTGTCAACTATAAAGTAACGCTCAAACGTAGTTCATATAGCAAAAAGGAAAATTTTGAAAGCAAAAAGTTACAATAAAAGGTTTACTTGATATGTTGTCACTCTCAGCAATACTGGCATCGTCTCGAGTACCACCTGTTGCAGAGCCTTCATCATCGCAGTAATCAGCAGCTACAACCAAGTTCAATTTTCTTTCATTCCTTTCATGCTGCCGAGTACTAGCCGACGTTCTACTACTAGCTGAACTTTGCTCAGCACCCATTGTAGGTCATGCTTCAGTGCAGTTACTTCCTCCCACAGTCCCAGTCCCAGACCAAGATAGTTCAAACCCACCCCGTTCGCTCACACACCACAGCGACAATGACAATGCTGAATGCTAAAATCCGTACCCAATTGAGCACTGCACAGTCTTCGGACCAAATTGTATAAAAAATTAAAAGTTAGGGCTGTGGTAGTGAATTTGGATATACGAACAAACGGTAATTTTCAGCACTAAAGTTTTAAGCTACATGAAAAAATTTACAAACAGGAAACACGATTGAGTGTACTAATTACCGATACATATACTTTGAACTTTAAAATGTTTCATACTGCCGCGTGAATTAATCGATGGTGACTACTAACTTTCAAGACAGTTCATGTAGCATAGAGCGACGCTATGAAGTAAAATTCCCGCGGCATTCGAAAGTTTCAAGACTTCTCAGAACGGAAATCGGAATTAGTGAACCTCAAACCTCACGGGTTTCGAAATTGAGAGGTTAGTACTTTTGCGTAATAAGGCGGTGGTTGTGAATTCAGACTAAAAACAATTATTTCCTTATTTTTTTCTAATAGGACGAGAAAATTTTGCGCCAAGTTGTAAACGAATTTGTGTCAAGTTTTGCAAAATGACAGGTGATGATGTTGACATGAACTCTGGCCCTACCTGCGACTTGGATAACAACAAGAATGAGAAGATGTTTACTTTGAAGAAGTGGAATGCTGTCGCAATGTGGAGCTGGGATGTTGAATGCGATACCTGTGCAATTTGCCGTGTTCAGGTCATGGGTAAGTAATTAACTTCTATTATTCATTGGATTTAAGAGGATGCCAGAAGCAGCTGGGCAATTAGCAATCCAGGCTTTTAGAGTACTTCTCAACGTGGCTGTTCCACAGTCGCCTACACTAATTGGAATGCAAACAAGGATTTCGTTCTAGTTTTCGACTGTTCATAAAATGATGATTCGTCTTGAAAACTACATCTGTTAAAGTGGTCACCCTGTGAAAAAAGGAATAAGAATAAGATAGAAAACTTTAATCCATCGAGTATTTTCGTTGACTACCTTTTAGTAGATGCTAAATCCTTAGTGGTATCTTGACATTGATAGCATCTGATGTTAGCCTACTATTGTAGATACAACAACATATCTCAAGATTGAGTCTTAAGTTAAGGGAAATTTCATAGCAATCCGGAAGGGTTTGTGCACCAAGGTGCTCAATTTTCGAATTCCTCGCAGTGTATGATCCTCCCACCGAGTACTTTACATTTCGCGCT
>WJFA01003702.1:0-12203 GCA_009870155.1 Pseudobourletiella spinata | reverse complement strand
TGTTAATTAATCGAGTTGGTATTGTCAGATCGTGATCGTTAGAGATCATTAACTCCATACATAGGGTGAGTACAAAGTAAATGAAACTGCATTTACCTCTTCTGCGGGGTGTTCAAGTGCACTTTTAGGGACACGCAATGTAATGGGCCGAGTTTAGAAGTCGTTCGTCATTTCAAAAAAATCCAGATTTCAATGGGCGAATAAAAAAGTGTAGCGTTTTTGAATTGTTACTAAATTTTTACGATGAATTTTCCTTGTTGAAACATTATTGAAACTGATAATAATTTCAATTTCTAATATCAGTGATAGAATTTGTATTTGAGCGCAGGTGTTTATGCTCGTGTGAATTTAAATTTGCTCAAATCCATCGTCTAAAACTGAAGGTGAGTGGGTGGGTAGCACAATGCTTTGTGGTGGGCAGGAACTATGCACCGTTTGGCATTCCTTGTGGACACTGGAAAGGCTTTGCCGAGTCGAAACTGCTCCTCGGGGACGTGACCGCAGTAGTTGGGCGTCAGCCCTTCACAACCTCGGTAAATTTCTTGTATCCGCTCCGTAGGTGGCCTGAAAAAGGGCGGTAGTTTGAGTGCCTTTAAATCCCGGGATTTCTTAAATCATGCCAGTTGACTCCATGCCATGGAAATACATGGAGCGAGTCGTACCCGATTTTCTTGGACTTTTTCTTCTGACAGCAACCGCCGACTGGGCGAAAGAGATAATCTTCTATTCCCCACATTGTAAATTCAAATCCGGTACGAAACTGCAGGAAAATTCGACTTTTTATCACTCCTTAAAACATACACTCGCCAAAAACAACTGGATTATCAATTTTTATGGAATTATTCATGCAATTTTTATTGCAATAAAAACCTGAAATGCCCTTGGGAAAAATAATCTATTAATTCTTTGAATTTAAGAATAAATATTTTGACTTGGTCTTTTTGCCTAAACTACGGACACAGTGACACAGCTAGCGCTAGCCTAGCTATAGCTCTACTACTAGATAATAAGATTCGTTTAGAAAAAAATAATTGAAGATCATAATCTGACATTTTCTACGGTAAATTACTTCCGAATGCTACAATAATTAGTACCGATTATCACTATGACATCCCTCTGGTCAGCCATCAGCGTCAACCTCCTCAGTTTGACTAATACTGACAGTTTCGGCGGTGACTGGAGGCACTTCCGTTTCCATTCCATTCGAAGTCCCGCCGTGAGCCATTTTCGAATGATTCCGCCGGCTGATGCTGGAGGAAAATCGTTCCCCGCACAACTTGCACTCAAAAGGCTTCTCTCCAGTGTGCGTCGGGACATGATTGTCCAGCTGCTTCTTCGTGAGGAACTTTTTCCCGCAGTGCGCACACTCTTTCGTCTTGGCCGCCTCGCCCTGGTGAACTTTGAGGTGCTCCTTCAGGTACTGCTTGGCCGTGAAGGATTTTTTGCACTCGGGACAGTCGAACTTGTCCCGGTGTCTGGCTCGGTGATCCTCCAGATTTCGAGAGCTCTTCAAGTTGGCCCCACATATCTCACACATGAACAGCTGGGACGCGCCTGGAAATATTCAATTATTGAGGATTGATTACAGTGTAGTACATTGGAAGTTGGCAGTAAATCTACAAGAATGTTAACTTACCCGAGTGTTCCTGCCTAATGTGGAGCATTATGGAGCCCTTTTCACTGCGGGAGCTGGGGCATTGGGAGCACAGGAACCTCCTCCGCTCCGTATCGTAACTGAACTGTACTTTCAAGTACTCAAACTGGTCCGGTCCGATTTCCGCAACTTGGCTCTTCAATGGGTTCGCTGGGGGGCGACAGACGGGTCTTTCTGCAATCAGAAAAATTGATAAAGTTACCACCTGCAACTAAAAATTAGTAATGTCGGGAGCCTGTTAAAAATTGGAAAAGTTAAATTATAATTAATAAAATTAAACATAAAAATACATATAAATTTACAATCCAGCTACCATGAAAATTGAAAACATGGAGGAAGGCGAGCTTTTGAGTTGTGCTCATTTTCCCACAGGTGAGACACTCGAATTGCTCATCCCGCTGCTGAACATGGAACTCCCCCCGACTGAATTTCCCATTTCCCAAGTCCTTCCAGCCGGAACGGTTCTGACGCTTCGTCGGAGTCCCGACGGAATCTTCACCTCTGGCTCCGGCAGTTTCAAATGCTCCCGCGTCACCGAACACGGATCCTTCGGAAGTTGGGAAATGATACTTTCGGATGTGAGGGAACATGTCACTCTTGCGATTCCGCATGTAGTCACACAAGCCGCAGAAGTACATGTTATCCCTGAGTCGAATGGGGTACTTTCCCGCGTACAAGAACTCGTTTGGGGCGACTTCCACCGCTCGAACGTTTTGGATTTCTGAAAAAAAAGGAATGAGGAAAGAGGAAGTTGAAAATAATATGTTGTTTTGAGTTGACGTCCGCGTTCGTGCATTATGACAGAAGAATGAAGATGAAGAAGATGAAGAGCATATGCGGTCTCGTACCATCCTTGGGCATGTGATCCTGTTGAATGTGTTTGTACATCCCAATGACAAAATTAGTCTCACGGTCGCAAAGGCCACAAACGTAGTGCCCATCATTCACTGCATAGCGAAATTCGAACTTGTCCAAGTAGATGAACTCGTTGGGACGCACTTCCTGACAGTTTGCCTTCCGCTCCCGTTTCTCTGTTGAATATAGCATCAAACATTACGCCACGACAACGGGGATTCATAAACTTTGAGTGAACCGAAATAAGTCTTGTGAAATCTTACTTCCGCGAATATGAGTGTTCCGGATGTGATTGAGGAGGTGGGACTGGCGCGTGCGCTTGGCGGGGCAAAGACTGCAGTTGTAGCGCCCATCGCTGAATGTGACTCGAAATTTGTCCCCGAAGAGGTACTCGTTTGGACCCGTGGAGTAAAAGCGAAGAATGTCTCGCTTCGGCGGTGGCTCTAATCAGTGGGCAAGTGGGACGTGATAAAATTAAAAAATTAGAATGTTTGTATTCATTATTATAATATGGTCATAATATTATTTACAGAATTATTATTTTATAGAAATTAAGTTTTTAGGAAAACTTGGAAAACACTGAGACAAACGATGTTAGGCTTTGAAAGTTTGCCGCCAAAAAAGTTGTATTACTTTTACTGTTGATGTGGACGTCTCGAATGTGCTCGGCAATTTTGTTTTTCTTTTTCCGCTTCGCAATGCACACGGGGCAGTAGTAATGATTATCTCGCAATGTGACGCGAAATTTGTTCGCATAGAGGAACTCATTTGGGCCCACAGGGATGAATAGGTTGTGGTCCTGAGATTTTGCTCGTGCTAGTGTAGAGGAAACAAATAGATGATAATTTAAGTAATAAATGATTTAAATAAAATTAAGTAATTAAAATCATAAACAATTTAAATCTTATAAAAATTAAAGAATTAAATTTTAAATAAGAATTGCCTACTTACAGTAAAGCTGTCAAAAATCGAACTGACCACGAGATATTTTACCTTTCGTCGTTACTTGATCTGCTGAGGACTCAAACGGCGCAAGAGGATTGTCACTCAATTCCAATTCTTCGTCAAAATCACCTGTCCAATCGTCATCATCCTCCTTGACACTTGTAATGTCATCATCACAATCGACAGCAACAGCATCATCATCATCATCTGTTCGTGAAAAACAAAACAACGTCCAAAAACTTGAGGACACACACAGACAAAATAAAATAAAAACCCGTGGGTGAAACCACCTTGTTCTTCCTGTACAACTGAATGTTTTGACCTCTTGGTTAATGGTGGCGGGAATGTTCCATTTTCAAAATCAGAAGTTTCCATCTCCCGTTTTCCAGTTGCCCGTCGGGTCTCTTGAGAGGCAGGAAAGAATGAGGATTTTTGACTTGGCACAGAAAAGCCTTCTGAAATTCTCTCAAGAACCACTCGGACGTCATATTCTGAAACGGACGAAAAATTTATGTTTAATGCTAAAATTCCTTTTCATTCGGCTGGTCAAAATCCTCCACTTTTTATACTGACCCCTTCGCAGTGCAGCCTTGATTTCATCAAGCTGTCTAGAGACTTCCAAGCAGGAGCTTTCTTCTAAATTGATCTCTTCTATCAAGTCATTTTCCTTTTTGATAATGACTTCCGTCACGTCTTTTTCCAGTGGAGCAAATAGCAAGAGCCAAGTGAGCGTTGACTTTATTCGATTGGCTTGTTTTAGTAGACTTGATATTTCCGTACTTAGGGCTCTCCAATTTTCAATGCGTTGGGCACACTTTGGGCAAAAGTAGTTTGTACTTTCTGCAAGCTCATAAATTACTTTGTCCTTGTCCCCGCAGAGGCACTCAAAAAGAATTGACAGCAACCCGGTTTGAGAAGCTGATACAAATTCAGGAAAATTTTCATGATGCGCCACGGCGGCTTGACAAACGAGGCAGCGTCCAGGTATGCTGCCACGGCTTGACATAATTAGAGTTAAGTTAAGTTGGTCAGACTGCCGTATCACTCGAGAAGGAGATACTAGGAAAAGTTGGAAGCTATTTCATTTTGCAGAAAAAACGTCTAGATTTCTCCTGCCAATTGCTACAACTTTCGCGGTATTACCGGCCAGCCATAGAAGGTACGAGTGCGAGGTACATGGAGCCAAATTTAAATTATTGTAGGAAAAATCTGTGACTCGCTTTAAGATTCTTGCTCCTCGTTGCAAAAATGTCCGCAGCAACTGCCATGTCGGTATCAGACCTGTGCTCCGCGAGCAAATCCGAAAGCCCCCGTAATACATGTAACATATTTTTTTCATAAATTTATAATAATAAATCCAAGCGGCGACATTCAGGTTGTCTCAGAATAATACGTTAGCTTTATTTTTCTATTAAATTCGGAAACCTTTGATCCGTAACAATAATAATTGTATGCGTCATGAAAAAATTGAGAGTATATATCTCAGTCAGAACCACTGTGCGTACCTGCAAATACAAAAATGTAAAAAGCTACTCTATCCCGTTTCACTCGAAGTACTTTTTTGCTGCGCTGCTGCCAGTGCTTTGGCCCTCCAATTGGTGTAGGGGACCGGAACTCCGGCGTGCACATCCTTGCGATGCTTCCGCCGGACCAAACTGTTGGCAAAATTCTCCCCACATAAATCGCACGGGAAGGGTTTCTCCCCCGTATGCGTCGGCACATGGTTCTTCAGCTGCTTGGTCGTCATAAATCTCCGCCCACAAAACTCGCACTGATATCTCTTCCCTTCGTTGCCGAGATGAGCCCTGGCGTGAGCCCGGAGGTAGTCCTTACTCGCAAACGTCTTCCCGCACTCGGCACACTTGAATTTTTTCTCGTCATGGAGTACCATGTGCCTCCCCAAGTACACCGGATCCTTGAACTCCTTCCCGCAAATCTCGCACATACATTTCTGCAAAATACCTGAAATAATAAAAGCGCATACAGTTTTGAAGCAGAATTCAATCGGTGTAGAGTCCTTTTTTTGGCATTATTGCAAACCTCACCAAGATGATCCATCCGTATGTGCTTGTGCATTCTAGACTTTATCCCGTACGTCAAGGGACACTGGCCACAGACGAACCTCTTCTCATTCGGATCGAAGGTGTACGGGATGTTCCGGTACTCGAATTTCGTCTGAGGTTGTCTCTTTGCAATTTTATCTGCATATGAAAAAAAACTAGTAATGGATATTCATAAGCGGCACAGTGTGAATGAAAATAGTAAATGGTTGTACAGTGGGAAGATGTGACGTGGGTAAACATGTTGCTCCGAACTGTGCCCGTCTTCCAGCACGTGAGGCACTTGTAAATTTCTCCCTGTTTTTCAACAATGAACTTGCCAAAGGCAAACTTTCCGGCTCCGATGGATTTCCATCCGATTTTCCTGGGTCTTCTCACTCGGCTGCCAGCTAAAGGAATAAATTAAATAAATCAAATTAAGTTTAAATAAACTAAATAAATTAAATTAAATAAATCAAATTAAGTTAAATAAACTAAATAAATTAAATTAAATAAATCAAATTAAGTTAAATAAACTAAATAAATTAAATTAAATAAATCAAATTAAGTTAAATAAACTAAATAAATCAAATTAAGTTAAATAAATTAAATGAATTAAATTAAGTTAAATAAATTAAATGAATTAAATTAAGTTAAATAAATTAAATGAATTAAATTAAGTTGAATAAATTAAATAAATCAGCTTAAAACCTAATTTTACTAACCTCCAGCCGGTGCTTTTGAATCCGAATTTCTAATCTCTTCCGTTTCCGAATTGCGACCGTCATTTAAATTTTTATCCGCTGGAAGAATACTCGCGGCAGAATCACCTGGAAGATCCACCACGTCATCCGTCGGCACATCCGCCTCATCAAATCTCTCTGCCGAATCTGCTCCAGGACGCTCGGACTCACTCAACGTGATCCCTCCGATATCAGACTTATTCGGCACTGGCAAATTCAAATCCGACCGACCTCCTTCCCCGTCATTTTCGGAAGACAAATGAGTCTCGCGGATGTGCCGATACATTGTATACTTGAACGGCTGACCGTACCCGCAAACCCCACAGTGATAGTTCATGTCGTCATGTTTGAAGTAAATGGGGATTTTCCCGGCGAACAGGTACTCGTCGGCGCCCACTTGAGTGACGGAGCACAAACTGAGATCTGAGTGTAGAAAACACCGGGTTAAACTTGGAAACTTTATGTGTACACCTTGTATGTGGAAATTTAGTAACCTTCACTCGAGCAGTGGTTATACTTGACGTGGGTGTAAATCCCCAGAGCATGGGTACTCCTGTAGTCACATAGTCCGCAACTGTAGCGCTGCTCCGACTCGATGAAGCGGAAGGGGAACTTGTCCAAATACAAATACTCGTTTGGCCCGGTCTCCTTAGCATTTGGATTCCGCGTTTTTTTACCTGCGGGTTCACAGGGGAAACTTTACATTCTGAAATAATTCTACTTACAGTAGTGGGCGTGTTGGAGTTTGACGTTTTACCGCAATGCACGTGAACTTCGCGAATGTGTTCGACGATACTCTCCTTTGACTTCCTGGAACTGACGCAGGAGCCGCAGTGGTAGCGGTCATCCCGGAAAGTGATGCGATACTTGTTCCCGTAGAGAAATTCGTTAGGTCCAGCAGCGGCCCAGTACATCAGCTTCACGGATTTACCGGTGCACTCTGAGGAGGAGTATTTTGGATTGGTTATTTATTATTTAATTATTAAAACCCGTAAATTTCGAATAAATAAAATAATTAAATTAAATTAAAACCAGTAAATTTTGCAAGATTGTAAATACCCTTGTCAATGTGTTCCATTCTGATGTGGGAATGAATATAGTCTTTCCGCAGCCCGCGCGCGTCGCACTCTGCGCAATGATATTTCCCATCCTTATAAATTACACGAAATTTCCCGGCGTAAAGGTGCTCCGTTGGTCCGATGTGTTCGATATCGTAGACTTTTCTCGTGTCATCCGTGCTGCGCTCTGCGAAATATACAAAAACGAACTTCACAAGATGCTGGTCAACTAAGTCAACAAACTGAAAATGAGAAACAGGAATAACTTGGAAAAAAATAGCTAATTTCTTCAGAATTCAAATTCAAACTCACCCATTTTAAATACGTGAGATCTCCTAACGTGAAAGAGAATAGAGGTTCGCCTAAGCTGGGACTTGGAGCATGCGCCGCAGTGATATTTTCCATCCTTAAAGGAAATTCGGTACTTGTTCGCATAAATGTAAACATCTGGCTCATCCGGTCCCGCCGCAACCAATGAGAATTTGTTATACTTTTTTCTCGTAGGATTCTGATCACCTGGAATAAAGAACGATATTATCAGATTTTCGGACACGAAAAAGAATCCCGGCCGTTGTTAGCATCAGTAATAATAACCTTCAACTGACAAGACTTGCTCTTTCTTCAAGGAATTCCGACGCCTTTTCCGACCGCTCGGGATTTTCCATTCTGGGTCCTGAGTTTCACCAATGAAATTGGTTTCTGGCTCGTCGGAAAATACTGATTTATCGACCGTCTTTCCTGTGAATCAGTAATTTATTTCTATGGTCCATTTATTAAAGTATGAAGAGGTGGAAAGAAAGTTGACAAGGTTACCTTCAACTGCAGAGCGACGTGGTCGAAGTCTGCTGTACGTCTTGACTTGGGAAGATTTGCCAGAATTATTGGGAACCGCTTCAGGAGTTTCCTGTGAGGTTGAATCAATTGTCTCACAATGCATTCCTGGTTCCTCTTCGCTATCGTTATCACTCATGACTTCAACTTTACTTGAAACCTCCGGGGAGAGACAATGATTGCTGCCACTTTCACCGAAATCAGATTGGTCATCAGAAATTATTGCAAGAGGATCTTGATCTCCCATCGGTGCGCAGTTCGGTGTGTCCGAGCGTTTAATTTCACTGAACTCAACATGGGAACTGAATTGCTGAGAGTTGATTTCAGGAAATTTTTGGCGGGAGGATATCACAGGTGGCTGGACTTTTGGAAGATCTTCTGGTGATTCTTTTGATTGGGATCCTGGACGAAAACCAAAGCAATATTAAATCCTGGGTTTTTTTCTCAAAATACAAAAAGCTGGTTCGGAAAACAAAAAATTTAAAACTAAAAAACTAATTTAAAATAAAATAATTGAAAGTAAAAATAATTTTTAAAAATAAAAAAAACTAAAAAATTAATTTCAAATAAGCAAATTGTTTAAAATAAAAAATTCATTTAAAATCAAAATTTAATTTAAAACAAACAATATATTGAAAACAAAAAAATAGTTTAAAATAAAAAAACTATTTCAAACAAAAAGTTAAATTAAAACAAACAAATTTTATAAAATAAAAAATTAATTCAAAATAAACAAAGTAATGTAAAACAAACAAATTATCTAAAATTAAATTAATTTAAAATAAAAACTTACTGTAAAACAAACATTTTTTTTAATCTTTTTTATTTAAAATAAAAAATTAATTTAAAATAAAAATTGATTAAGAATAAAAGAATCTAATTAAAACTCACAAAAAATTAGACAAAAATATGGACTAGGCAGTGCTTGAAATCGAAAGAAAATCTGCCGACTTAACAGAATGGATTCACAGAACTATGAAAAATAAAATGTTACAAATAAAAAAGTAAAAGAAATAAAGCCAGGTGCAGACTTAGACCCTAAATAGTTACTATTTTTCAAAGCAGTTGGCGACCCAGCCTTTTCCCGCATGTGAATATCTCTAATGTGTTGATAAATGTACGACTTCTTGGAATTCTTGGTGGAGCACAGCCCGCAGTGATACTTCCCGTCCCGGTGAAACAGTCGGTATTTTTCAGCGTAGAGGAACTCACCCTCTCCAGTTTGACGTACAGGTAAGAATTTCTGGGCAGATGAGGACTGTATGTCTAAGCCAAAAGTTTTTTTAAAATCATGTTATCATTACGCACAAAATTCATAAACACGCAATTTTCAGTTGGCCATGATATAGCGTAAGTTTTGTTTTTAAAATCAGCGTTACTACACCTTTATCAAAATGGAAATTCCGAATGTGTGCCACAATGTAGCGTTTGCGAGGACTTCGGGACCCACATTGGCCACAGTGATATTTACCGTTCTTGAGAGTAACGCGGAATTTGCCGGCATAGAGATACTCGCTCGGGCCAGTGGGGACAAAGTCATAGATCTTGCGCACTTTGATCCCGGGCTCTACAATTAGGAAAAATTAAATGACTTATTGCTTTTTGTGAAAATAAACTAAATAGAATCAACAGAATAATTCATCACCAGTTTGATTAGCACTGCCATTCGGTTCGCCCAGGGTGGAAGAATCCAACTCCGATACTGAAAGTTTACAAGTAATTCCATTAAAAAACCGATATTAAATCATTTTCACATTCAATGAAAACTGAGGAGCAAATTTTTCCTGCCACCTTTTCTAATGTGATTGATCCGGATGTGCGTGAGCACACCAGCTCGAACGGGGTTAGTGAATGAACAGGAGGAGCAGTGATATATATCGTCCTTGAAATACAGCCGATATTTTTCCGCATAATAGTACACATCAGGTTCATCCGGTCCGCCCGATACGAGCGGGTACAATTCCCTGTAGATTCTTTTTCCAGAATTCGAAGGTTTTCCTTAGGGAAAGCCAAAAAATTCATGACATGAGTCAATAAAAATTATGAGGTTTTAAAACCTTGTGCCACACCTTTACGACTGCGCGGATTGGGCTTTGCGGAGATGGTTACTTGATAAGGCAACCATTCATTCTGATCTGCACTTTTCGGTCCAAGATCAGATTTTTCACCGTCGTCTTCAACATCAACTCCCTGGCTTCTACACGTCTTCGAGTCCGATTCAAACTTCTCTTCAGCCTTAATAAAATCATCTTGGGAATGACAAGGATCACTTCCGACTTCATTAAAGTTGGACTCAATATCAGTCTCTGCAGCGGGTGAGTCTCCATAGTCTGGTGATTCAATATGAGCCGGAAAAAACTGTTGGTCTTTTTCATTGCGGTGACAAACTGAATTGGATTTCTTCCGTTGAATTTCCCGCAAAATTTGGAAGGAGGACGTGAGTGGGAGGTCGACTTCATAGAGTTTTTCCAGTACCACTTTAACTCCATATTCTGAAATGACATGACACAACCTGTTCAATCTGATTCCTCATCTTTAATTGGAGTACCACAACGACTGTATTTATTTACGGGCGTGAAGACTCCTCTTGATCTCATCAATTTTCGTTTTTAAAGACTTCCCGGATCCCTTATTGCTTTTCGTTGCCGCCCTGGAGTGACTGTGAAGTTTCTTATCAGTTCTATCCGAAGCGGATTCGTAAGCAGTAGTTAAGAGGAGTGCGGATATTTTGGCTTTGATCTGATTTGCTCGGCGAAGGAGTCGGGACATTTCCACTGAAATTTCACGCCACTCTTGAAGGCACGCTTTGCAACCCATGCAGAAATGAACGGGATTTTCCGGGTGGATGGTTTCATTTGGGTGGCTGGATGACATGCACTCTAGTAGTGCTGGTATGAGGTCAACGTGCTCATGCTCGGGATTAGACTTTTGACCTCGACTCAGAGGTACTCCGAGCTGTCGTTTTTGGCAAAGTAGACACGGCTCTGTCTGGAAATTTGTGGGTTCCTCCAATGCTGGTGACATTATTGGTCACTCTTTGCGAGGAAATTAATCGCGTAGATTTCAAACCAAACTTTTCCTGCTGCATCGACACAAATAAAACTCTTTCCTGTGCAGCAATTGAGACATTTGAAATGTTAATTTGGAAATTTCATGAAATCTAGATTTAGTAACTCAAGATTGTCAACTGCCATTAATTATAAATATCTATAAGCTTGAAAGGATTCAAATGAGCCGAATCGTCGAATTCCCGGTTCACAACATCACAACTCTCAATCTCAATCTCAATGAAAACATAAGGATTCTTTTACGATTTTACAAAAATAAACATACGAATTTCGCGCCACTTTCTTAAACATAGATTTTTACTCCCGATGGTTTTAAAATGTGAGTGTTTAATTGTTAAATGGTGTTACGCAGTGCTAGCCAATTATGGTGATTAAAAATGGATAAAATTTCGGTTTGGAAATCCAAATGTACTAAATTTGACCAACTTGATGCAGTCTAATTTGGAATAAAATTTACGATTTTAAATCGCCCGGCTCTTTTTGTGCCGTTTAATGCGGACATTCAGGTCAAAATTCGTCGTCGTGTGGTCATATTTTTGAAACGGACAAAAACTTCTGTTGGGACAAAGCCAAGATCCACTCCGCAATTCAAAATCTAAACATTCCAGATAAAAATCCTGAGGTCAAAATTATTTCGATCCAATTTAATTTTTATTCACAACAATTAACAAATCTCTTAACAAATCATCTAAAAACTAAGGCACAAAATGTATCACGTCCGACGTAAGAAAAATAAATCAGTTCGAAGTGGATTGCACCGCTTCAGCAGCCTTCAATCTCCAGTTGGTGTGCGGCACCGGCGCCCCATCATGAAACTTTTTCCGATGTTTTCTCCGTACCAAACTATTGGCAAAACTTTCCCCGCACAAGTCACAGGGGAAGGGCTTTTCCCCCGTGTGAGTCGGCACGTGGTTCTTCAACTGCTTCGACGTCATAAATTTCCGCCCACAAAACTCGCACTGGTACTTCTTCCCCTCCTCCCCACGGTGGACATTCAAGTGATCCCGGAG